>CM069139.1:7944781-8063339 GCA_035221665.1 Okamejei kenojei
TTCTCCTCTTCACCCTATAACCCCGACACCCGCACTAACCAAGGATCTGTCTACCTCTGCCTTAAAGATATCCATGGACTTGGCCTCCACAGCCTTCTGTTCCCTCCCGCATCCCAAAGACGTGCGGGGTTGTAGATTATTTGGCCTCTGTAAATTGTCCTCAGTGGATGGGAAAGTGGGATAACATAGAACTAGTGTGAACGGCCGATCGAAGGAGGGCGTGGGCTGATGCTATATGTTTAAACCAATCTTTATATGTTGGAGAGCCGGAGGCTGAGGGGTGATCTTATGGAGGAGAGAAAAGTCATGAGGGGAATAGATAGAATGAATGACCCAGGGAAAGGGGAAGCAAGAACCAAAGGATATAGGTTGACGGTGGGAGGGGAAATGTTAACATGAACCTTGTCCACACAGAGGGCGGTGAGTGTATGTATGGAATGAGCTGACAGAGGAGGATCCTACAATCTTTGAAAAAACAATTGGACAAGTAGGCGGATAGGAGAGGTTTGGAGGGATTGTGGGCAGGTAGGACTCCTGTAGATGGGACATCTTGGTCGTTGCTGGCAAGTTGGGGTTCCACACCATATGCCTCTGACCATGTGTTCTAGGAGCTAATTCTTCAGCTTCAGTTTAGTTCATTGTCACGTGTACCGAGGGACAGTGAAAAGCTTTTGTTGCGTGCTAACCAGCGGAAAGACAACACATGATTACAATCAATCCATTTACAGTGTATTAGACAATAGACAATAGGTGCAGGAGTAGGCCATTCGGCCCTTCGAGCCAGCACCGCCATTCAATGTGATCATGGCTGATCATCCACAATTAGTACCCCGTTCCTGCCTTCTCCCCATATCCCCTGACTCCGCTATCTTTAAGAGCCCTATCTAGCTCTCTCTTGAATGCATCCAGAGAACCGGCCTCCACCGCCCTCTGAGGCAGAGAATTCCATAGACTCACAACTCTCTGTGAGTAAAAGTGTTTCCTCGTCTCCGTTCTAAATGGCTTACCCCTTATTCTTATTGATACATGATAAGGGAATAACGATTAGTGCAAGGTAAAGCCAGCAGTCTGATCAAGGATAGTCCGAGGGACATCAGAGAAGGAGATGGTAGTTCAGCACTGCTCTCTGGTTGAGGCAGGAATGAGGCCATTCAGCCTGTCAAGTCTACTCCGCCATTCAATCATGGCTGATCCACCTTTCCCTCTCAACCCCATTCTCCTCATAACCCTTGACACCCGCACTAATCAAGAATCTCGCAAATCTGCTCCTTAAAACTATCCATATGATCACCTCCTGCACCCAGGACTCAGTGTAGCTCGAGGCATGGTGACAAACAGGACAAGGTTCTGCACTCACCTTGATGTCTGCCCCAGAGAGGTCATCTTTGGCCAGGATCAATTCGTCCAAGCTCACGTCTTGCGCCACCGTCATTCTGCTCGTGTGGATCTGGAAGATTCGCCGCTTCGTCTTCTCATCCGGGAGAGGGAATTCAATCTTACGATCGATCCTGCCTGCACGGACAGGAAACAAGAGGAGAGATCTGTGTTGGCGCAGCGGTAGAGCTGCTGCCTCGCAGCGCTGGAGACCCGGTTCGATCCCGACTATGGGCGCTGCCTGTACGGAGTTTGCACGTTCTCCCCGTGACCTGCGTGGGTTTTCTCCGAGATCTTCGGTTTCCTCCCGCACTCCAAAGACGTGCAGGTTTGTAGGTTAATTGGCTTGGTGTAAATGTAAACAAAATTGTCCCTAGTGTGTGTCGGATAATGTTAATGTGCGGGGATCGCTGGTCGGCACGGACTCGGTGGGCCGAAGGGCCTGTATCAGCGCTGTATCTGTGAACTAAACTAAACTAAATCTCAGTGCTCCGTGTGATAAGTATCTTGGGTCCGCAATAATGTTGTCGGGAAGTAACCCGGGACAATTGACGTAAAATGCTGGAGTAACTCAGCATCTCTGGAGGGAAGGAATGGGTGACGTTTCGGGCCGAGACCCTTCTTCAGACTGAGAGTCGGGGGAGCGGGAAACTCATTATATGGAAGGGTGAAAATGACAGATCAAAGCAGACGATGTTCGAGGCAATGTGGAAAAGATCATTGTGGGCTGAGGGGAAGTCAACAAGGAGGCGCACAAGGAGTAAAATTAATCAGGACAGTCAAACTAGTCGGAGAACTGGGCTGGGAATGGGGGGGAGGAGAGAGAGGGAGAGGGAGAGGGAGGGAGGGAGAGGGAGAGGGAGGGAGGGAGAGGGAGGGAGAGGGAGAGGGAGGGAGGGAGGGAGGGGGAGGGAGAGGGGGAGGGAGGGAGCGGGAGGGAGAGAGAGGAAAAATGGAGGGCAAGGATATCGAAGTTAGAGAAATCAATATTCATACTGCTGGGTTGTAAAGTAGGCCGGGGAACACATCTGTCAGCATATGTAGTACAGGGTCAGGCCCTTAGGCCCACAATGTCATGCTAAACACAATGGATGTCTGAAGAAGGGTCTTGAACCTGAAACTTTGAACCATTCCCTCTCTCCAGGGATGCTGCCTGTCCCGCTGAGTTACTCCAGCGTTTTGTGTCTATCAGGGATGGAACATAACAGGATGGAGGCGATGGCTCCGTGACCAACAATTGCCTCTGGGACTGGCAAGTGGAGCTGAAACCTGGCAGCTCATGCATTAGACTCAGTGGGCACTTAATTGGAGATTGTACTAATGCATGGCAATAATCTCACTGTTCTGTATGCAAAAAAAAGATCTCACTGTACCTTTGTATACGTTATAATAAAACGTATAATTAAAGGTGGATCGTTGTTCAAGAGAAACTAGAGGTAAGAAACAGCTGACACAAAATGCTGGAGTAACTCAGCGGGTCAGGCAGTTCTCTGGAGAACATGGAGAGGCGACGTTTGGGTCAGGAGCCTTCTTCAGACTGATTATAATAAGCTGCTTAAGAGAAATATGAAGTGCTGGGGGACAATAATGCTGGAGAAACTCAGCGGGTGAGGCAGCATCTATGGAGCGAAGTAGAAAGGCAACGTTTCAGGTCGAGACCCTTCTTCAGACCCGAAACGTTGCCTATTTCGCTCCATAGATGTTTCTCCAGCATTTTTGTCCACCTTCAATTCTCCAGCATCTGCAGTTCCTTCTTAAGCAATATGAAGTGCTGTTCCTCCAATTTGTGTTTGGCATCACTGTGACCCGAAAAGTCACCCATTCCTTCTCTCCAGAGATGCTGCCTGACCCGCTGAGTTACTCCGGCTTGCTGTGGTAGGTGGATACAGGTGGTGGGCGGGGGTTTGACTGGCCCCACGCCAGCGGCATTTGCCCAGGAGGTAGAAAGCAACAGGGTGAGGCTCAGGTGGTGCCCCAGCGTTGGTGCAGGCAGCAACAGAGCACTCCCTCTCAAGCCACTACCGAGGGGCAACGGTTATGGGGAGATGGCAGGAAAATGGCATTAGGAGGCAGAGGTCAGCCATGAGTACTCGATGGGCCGAATGGCCTAATCCCACTCCAATAACTTGTGAACGAGCGGCCAATCTCTGACCAACAAACCAGGCGGAAAACAGCGGAAATGTTTCGAGTGAACATGGTCACATTCCCGTGGGACAATGTCCAACAAACACCAGCACGGTGCCGCAGCGGCAGAGTTGCTGCCTTCCAGCGCTAGAGACCCGGGGTCGATCCCGGCTATGGGTGGTGCCTGTACGGAGTTTGTTCGTTCTCCCTGTGAACTGCGTGGGTTTTCTCTGAGATCTCCGATTTCTTCCCACACTCCAAAGTAGTTCTGGCTAGGTTAATTGGCCTGGGTGTCAATGTCAATTGTCCCGAGTGTGTCACGAGATTGATCCCTGGGATGGCGGGACTGTCATATGAGGAAAGATTGAAAAGACTCGGCTTGTATTCACTGGAGTTTAGAAGGATGAGGGGCAATCTTATAGAAACATATAAAATTATAAAAGGACTGGACAAGCTAGAGGCAGGAAAAATGTTCCCAATGTTGGGCGAGTCCAGAACCAGGGGCCAAAGTCTTAGGATAAAGGGGAGGTCATTTAAGACTGAGGTGAGAAAAAACTCTTTCACCCAGAGAGTTGTGAATTTGTGGAATTCCCTGCCAGAGGGCAGTGGAGGCCAAATCACTGGATGGATTTAAGAGAGAGTTAGGTAGAGCTCCAGGGGCTAGTGGAGTCAAGGGATATGGGGAGAAGGCAGGCACGGGTTATTGATTGGGGACGATTAGCCATGATCACAATGAATGGCGGTGCTGGCTCGAATGGCCGAATGGCCTCCTCCTGCTATTTTCTATGTTTCTATGTGTGTGGGTTAGTGTCAATGTGCGTGTATCGCTGGTCGGCACGGACACGGTGGGCCGAAAGGCCTGTTTCCGCACTGTATCTCGAAAGTAAACGAAACTAAAAACACCTATGATTTGTCTCCCATGATTAGAGGCTTTGCGGAGCAGACTGGCGAGCAGTTTCCAGTGTGGGTGAGAGCTGACCTGGTCTGATGAGAGCGGGGTCCAGGGTTTCGATCCTGTTCGTGGCCATGATCACTTTCACGTCGCCCCGTGAGTCGAAGCCGTCCAGCTGGTTTAGAAGCTCCAGCATAGTGCGCTGGATCTCACGCTCACCCCCAGAGTTGGAGTCGTACCTGGGAACGGGGGACAAGTTCACAATGGGGCTGGCTTTACACACAGTATGGTGCCACTACGTACAGTCTATACACACACATGCACACACACACACGTGCGGTGCCACACCATAGTCTATCCACACACACACGCGCACACGCGCACACGCAGACACACCATAGTCTACCCACACACACGCGCGCACGCAGACACACCATAGTCTATCCACACACATGCGCGCAAACACGCACGCACACACGTGTGGTGCCACACCATAGTTTATCCGCACACACTCTCACACACACACGCACTCACACACATGCACAGTCACACGCACACACACATGCACGTGCGGTGCCACACCATAGTCTATCCACACGCACACACTCACTCACAAGCGCGCACACACACACGCACGTGCGGTGCCACACCATAGTCTATCCACACACACTCACGCACGCACACACACTCACGCACAAGCGCGCACACACACATGCACGTGCGGTGCCACACCATAGTCTATCCACACACACTCACGCACAAGCGCGCACACACAGGCACACACGCACGCACACAGAGCAAGCGCGGTGCCACTCCGTACCGTCTATACACACACACACGCGCACACAGCAAGCACGGTGTCACACCATAGTCGATCCACACACACATACACACAGAGCAAGTGCGGTGCCGCAGATCTCCGGTTTGCTCCCCCACTCCAGAGACGTGCCGGCTTGTAGGTTAATTGGCTTTGGTGAAGATTGTAAATGGTCCCTAGTGTACGGGATAGTGTTAGTGTAGGGGCGATCGCCGGTGTTTCTGCGCTCAAGTCTACAGTGCACCCAATGGGGACCAGGAGTGAGCGTTGAGATCAGGGGCCGGGGATGGCGGCGTTTGCCCGCGGTGCAGCCGACAGCCACGGCGCTGCAGGGGGCGGCCCGCGGGCTGACCTCTTGGTGCCGATGGCGTCGATCTCGTCGATGAAGACGATGGAGGGCGCGTGTTCCTCGGCCACGCGGAACAGCTCGCGCACCAGCTTGGGGCCGTCGCCCAGGTACTTCTGGATCAGCTCCGAGCCCACCACCCGCAGGAAGGTCGCAGACGTCTGGTTCGCCACCGCCTTCGCCAGCAGAGTTTTACCTGCCCGCCGTTAAACAAGAGGCTTGCGTTAGCGGTGCAGTGTGGAGCATACAACACAGAGCTCGGTACAGTGGAACGGGTGTCGGTATACGTCTGAAGAAGGGTCTCGACCCGAAACGTCACCCATTCCTTCTCTCCAGAGATGCTGCCTGTCCCGCTGAGTGACTCCAGCTTTTTGTGTCTACAGCGGAATGAATATTGATTTATCCAACTTCAAGCAACCCTTGCATCCCCCTCTCTCTCTCTCTCTCTCTATCCCTATCCCCCACCCACATCGCACCAGCTCCATCTTGTTTAAGAAGGAACTGCAGATGCGGGAAAATCGGAGGCAGACAAAAGTGCTGGAGAAACTCAGCGGGTGCAGCAGCATCGATGGAGCGGAGGAAATAGGCAACATTTCGGGCCAAAACCCTTCTTCAGACTGATGTAGGGTGGGGTGGGGGGGGGGGGGGGGGGAGAAGAAAGGAGAAAGGAAGAGGAGGAGCCAGAGGGCGGGGGGAGGGATGAGAAGGGGAGGAGACAGCGAGGCCTACCGGAAATTGGAGAAGTCAATGTTTATAGCACTGGAGTCATCTTGTTGAGTCTCATTGTCAGCAACCCGTTTTCACCTAGCCCACAGCTGGCAATGGCCCGTTTCCTTTAACATCGTTACTTTTTTTGCATATCTTTCATTCATTTGGTCAATATCTCTCTACATCACCGTCTACATCTCTTGTTTCCCTCTCCCCTGGCTCTCAGTCTGAAGAAGGGTCTCGACCCGAAACGTCACCTATTCCTTTTCTCCAGCGATACCAGAGTTACTCCAGCCTTTTGTGTCGATCTGTGGCTTAAACCAGCATCTGCAGTTCCCTCCCACACGGTGTAGGTACGGTCACCACACGGTGGAGCAACGGGTAGAGCTGCTGCCTCACAGCGCCAGGGACCTGGGTTCGATCCTGACTACGGATGCTGTCTGCAGAGTTTGCATGTTCCCCCTGTGACCTCGTGGGTTTTCTCCGGGCGCTCGGGTTTCCTCCCACACACCAAAGATGTACAGGTTAATTGGTTTCTGTAAAATTGTCCCTAGTGTGTAGGATTGAACTAGTGTACGGGGTGATCGCTGGTTGGCACGGACCTGGAGGGCCAAAGGGCGCATTTCCACGCGATCCCCCTGCGCCGTGGCTGTTCGTGGGCTGGCACAGGGCCCCCACACCGTACACCGAGTGGGCCAACTGGCAGAGTAGGCTCCCTCTAGCCCCTCACACGGCCTACACTCTCAGCAGCTGAACCACTAGTAACTAGTATCGCCCAGTCCACCACACAAACCACACTCCCCACCACTGACTCCATCTACACTTCACGCTGCCTCGGAAAAACAGCCAACATCATCAAAGACTTATCCCACCCCAGTCATTCCTTCTTCTCCCAGCTCCCGAACGGCTGAAGGTACAGAAGCTTGAAAGCTTGGAAAATCGAAGGTAGACAAAAGTGCTGGAGAAACTCAGCGGGTGAAGCAGCATCTATGGAGCGGAGGAAATAGGCAATGTTTTGGGCCGAAACCCAATAGGTTGCCTATTTCCAGGGTTTCGATCCGAAACGTTGCCTATTTCCTTCGCTCCTGCACCCGCTGAGTTTCTCCTGCACTTTTGTCTACCTTCGATTTTCCAGCATCTGCAGTTCCTTCTTAAAAACTAAGAATAAGGGGTAAGCCGTTTAGAATGGAGACGAGGAAACACTTTTTCCACACAGGGAGTTGTGAGTCTGCGGAATTCTCTGCCTCGGGGCTGGAGGCCGGTTCTCTGGATACTTTCAAGAGAGAGCTTGATGGGGCTCTTAAAGATAGCGGAGTCAGGGGATATGGGGAGATGCTGCTGCACCCGCTGAGTTTCTCCAGCACTTTTGTCTACCCTTAGTCTTAGTACTTGGGTTTCACTCGATTCTATTTCTGTGTGGTATTATCTGACCTGTTTGGATGGCACGCAGAAACAAAACATTTCACTGTACCTTGGTACGCGTGACAACAATAATCCCAAAGCTAAATCGAAGAGGAGATTTGGGAAGCTGATTGAGGAAAGCAATCAATTGATTTGCTGACAGAGTGGACACCTACCTGTACCAGGCGCGCCGTATAGAATGACTCCTTTCGGAGGTTTAATGCCCATTTCTTCGTAATATTCGGGGTGGGTGAGGGGGAGCTCCACGGATTCCTGCAGGAAATATAAACATGAAGAGAGGACGGAAGGAAGGACATGCTATTACATGCTGCTATTCACCCCGTCCCCACCTCAACCTTTCACGACATCCCACAGCACTGCCCAGCCCACACACGTAAACTGTAGAAAAATTAAAAAATTCTGGACGGATATTTTTAAAATTATTTCTGAAGTTGTTAATATCCAATTGGATCCTGATCCAAAACTAATAATATTACGAATATCAGAGCAAAGCCTAAAGCATACAACAAACCAAAGAAATTCCCTTGATTATAGTATAATAATTGGGAAAAAAATTAATATTAACATTTTGGAAAAAAACAATAACCCCCACAATTAAAATGTGGATTATGGAGATGTCGGAGACCTTACACTTGGAAAAAATTAGACTAGTCTTAATTGACAAACCAGAATTATTTGCTAGAATATGGTCTCCATTTATTGATTTTCTGAAAGGGTAAATTGGTCCAGCACGGAAACTTGACTCAAACTTGAATCTAGGATGGGACGAATAATTACACTTTATAATCTACGGACCTATCTCCAAAATTATGTTACTGGTAATTTTTTTTTTCTCTCTCTCTCTCTTTTCTTTCTATAGCTTTCAAAAAATCTATTAAAAAATAAATTAATAGAAGCTGTGTTAATATTTAATTGATAAACAAATTGTGTTTTGGTTATGATATGTATACGCTTCTAATAAAAATATATATTTTTTTAAAACGGCCGCACGGTGGCGCTGCGGCAGAGCTGCTGCTCACAGCGCACAGTGCCGGAAGACCCGCGTTCCAGCCCGACTACGGGCGCTGTCTGTACGGAGTTTGTACGTTCTCCCCATGACCTGCGTGGTGGCGTTTCTCCGGGTGCTCCGGTTTCCACCCGCATTCCAAAGACGTGCGGGTTTGCAGGTTAAGTGGCTTCTGTTAATTGTAAATTGTCCTCAGTGGACAATAGGAGCAAAGAGGTCCTTCTGCAGTTGCACAGGGCCCTAGTGAGACCACACCTGGAGTATTGTGTGCAGTTTTGGTCCCCTAATTTGAGGAAGGACATTCTTGCTATTGAGGGAGTGCAGCGTAGGTTTACAAGGTTAATTCCCGGGATGGCGGGACTGTCATATGCTGAGAGAATGGAGCAGCTGGGCTTGTACACTCTGGAGTTTAGGAGGATGAGAGGGAATCTCATTGAAACATATAAGATTATTAAGGGTTTGGACACGCTAGAGGCAGGAAACATGTTCCCGATGTTGGGGGAGTCCAGAACCAGGGGCCACAGTTTAAGAATAAGGGGTAAGCCATTTAGAACGGAAAGTGGAAACACTTTTTCTCACAGATAGTGGTGAGTCTGTGGAATTCTCTGCCTCAGAGGGCGGTGGAGGCAGGTTCTCTGGATGCTTTCAAGAGAGAGCTAGATAGGGTTCTTAAAAATAGCGGAATCAGGGGATATGGGGAGAAGGCAGGAACGGGGTACTGATTGTGGATGATCAGCCATGATCACATTGAATGACGGTGCTGGCTCGAAGGGCCGAATGGCCTCCTCCAGCACCTACCGTCTATTGTGAGTGTGCAGGGAAGATAGACACAAAGTGCTGGAGTAACGCTGCAGGTCGGGGGAAAAAAGGACAGGCTGACGTTTGGGGTTGGAACCCTCCTTCAGACCCCCGTGTGTAGGAGGATAGTGCAGGCTTGGTGGGCTGAAGGGTAATCTCTCTAAAGTCTACTGGATTGAAATGTGGAGCTGCTGCAGGAGTGACAGAGTTGACTAGGTGTGAGGCCAGCCCGCACCTTGATCTCCTGGATCTGGTTGTCCAGGCCGCCGATGTCAGCGTACGTCTCCTGCGGAGCCTTCTCCACTTTCATCACAGTCACCAGCGGGTCCGTGTCGTCTGTCAGCACTCCGATCACAGCGTGGACCTGGGGCCAAGGCAATGCACAACCCGTCACTTTGTTTATCCGTCTTAACATAGGACTTTATTCACTCATTGCATTTTAGTGTACCAGAAGGTACAAAGACTCAAAATTGACATGACATCAGGCGATCATTATAATAAGATAACGACATCTTTATCTACAATGTGCCCGACCCCCCCCCCGCTGCGACCGGCGTTCACGGAAGGTCTGTAGAGTCCCCCCGGACACCGCATGTTCTCTCTCCAGGGACACGCGGGCATCCGACTCTGGTGTGACCATCGACTGCCCGCTGCCTGGAGCCGTGCATGGCCACCTTGGCCAGGCCCAGGAGCAGACCGACAGCAAGGCCCCCCCCCCCACCCCACAGATATTCGTACACAATTCACACTGAACGGCAGGGCCTGTGGACTCCCACATCAGACAAAGACACCGACGGACACGTGTGAACATATGAGCGATGACTGCAATTCGTAGGAGGTCACCACAATACTGAGGACCACGAGTCACTTGGGAATCTATTTGGAAATGGAGACGGAAGACCATGGAAACAGGCCCTGCCGAGTCCAGGCCGACCATCGAACGCCCGTTCACACTAGTTCGACGTTATCCCACTTTTGCATCCACTCCCGACACACTAGGGGGGCAATTTTACACAGGGCCAAGTAACTTATACACCTGCACAAACCCGCAAACTCAGGATTGAACCCGGGTCACTGGCGTTGTGAAGCAGCAGCGCTACCCGCTGAGCCGCCCACACACAAGTGCTATCCACGGACTGGTCACCACGGGTGGCCCTGAGTGGTGTCGGCCTGGTGTTGCCATCTTCAGGAAGTGCCGCACAGCGACGTAGCGGTAGCGTTGCTGCCTCCCAGCGCCTCGAGTGTGGTCTGTATGGCATTTGCACGTTCTCCCTGTGACGGCGTGGGTTTTCTCCGGGTACTCCAGTTTCTGCCACACCCCCACGGATGTACAGGTTAATTGGCTTCTGTAACAAATTGCCCCTAGTGTAGGATGGTGCTGGTGTGCGATGTGATTGCCGGTCGGGACGGACGCAGTTGGTCGACCAGCCTGTTTGCAGGCTGTATCTCTTACCGCCTAAACAAAGTCTCTTCGCCCCATCCCTCGGGAACAACAAGGACTCGGCCCACTGCGCGCCTCTTCCAGCTTTCACACATGTCATTATCACACAGAGATAAAGCACGGAAACGGACCTTCAGCCCAACCCTGCCCACACCCGCAAACATGTCCCTTCTACACTAGTCCCACCCACCCGCATCTGGCCCATGTCCTTCTCAAACTATCCTATCCATGTAACTGTCTAAATGTTTCTTAAACATTGCGATAGTCCCAGCCTCAGCTACCTCCTCCGGCAGCTCGTTCTATGCACCCACCACTGTTTGTGTGAAAAGGTTACCCCTCAGGTTCCTATTAAATCTTCCCTCTCCCTTAAACCTATGCCAATAGACAATAGACAATAGGTGCACGATTAGGCCATTCAGCCCTTCGAGCCAGCGCCGCCATTCAATGTGATCATGGCTGACCATCCCCAGTCAGTACCCCGTTCCTGCCTTCTCCCCATATCCCCTGACTCCGCTATCTTTAAGAGCCCTATCTAGCTCTCTCTTGAAAGCATCCAGAGAACCTGCCTCCACCGCCCTCTGAGGCAGAGAATTCCACAGACTCACCACTCTCTGTGAGAAAAAGTGTTTCCTCGCCTCCGTTCTAAATGGCTTACTCCTTCTCCTTAAACTGTGTGACCCCTGTTTTTGGACTCCCCCCAACATCGGGAACATGTTTCCTGCCTCTAGCGTGTCCAAGCCCTTAACAATCTTATATGTTCCTTCCGACGCATGGAATAAAGATCGCCCGGCTTCACGCGAGGGTCTGGGCCCGTCCGCAAGGCGGCGACTGTCCCCTGACCTTGTGGTTGAGGAGGACGGAGCAGCCGGGCTCCAGCAGGTCCTTGTCCACGAAGGACAAGATGCTGACGTAATGCTCGGAGCCCACGGACGTGGAGACGATGGCGTGGTTGTCGTCGATGATTTCCTCCAGGGTGCCGACCGACATCGGTGTCCCTCGTAGGTCGTCCACCTTGGACCGCTCCTCCTGTCAATGGCAGAGACATCAACAGTGTCACGCTCAACACCCACCAGTTGAATGGCACGTGCAGCAAAGTACAGTGAAAAGCCCTGGCAGCGTGCTAACCAATACGTGATTACAATCGAAAGTAGACGTAAAATGCTGGAGTAACTCAGCGGGTGAGGCACCAAGGGTCTCGACCCGAAACGTCGCCCATTCCTTCTCTCCAGAGATGCCGCCTCACCCGCTGAGTTAGACAATGGACAACAGGTGCAGGAGTAGGCCATTCGGCCCTTCGAGCCAGCACCGCCATTCAATGTGATCATGGCTGACCATCCCCAATCAGTTCCCCGTTCCTGCCTTCTCCCCGTATCCTCTGACCCTTAGCCGTGAGAGCTACATTTACCTCTCTCTTGAATGATGTTTAGTGCGAGGTAAAACTAACAAAGTCCGATCGAGTTTCAGACAAAGGTTGAACAAGATCGGTCTTTATTCTTTGCAGCGCAGAAGGTTAAGGGGGGGACTTGATAGAGGTCTTTAAAATGATGAGAGGGATAGACAGAGTTAACGTGGATAAGCTTTTTCCAGTGAGAGTAGGGAAGATTCAAACAAGAGGGCATCATTTGAGAATTAAGGGACAGAAGTTTAGGGGTAACACGAGGGGGGACTTCTTTACTCAGAGAGTGGTGGCTGTGTGGAATGAGCTTCCAGTGGAAGTGGTGGAGGCAGGTTTGATTTTATCGTTTAAAAATAAATTGGATAGGTACATGGACGGGAAAGGAATGGAGGGTTATGGTCTGAGTGCTGGTAGATGGGACGAGGTGAGAGTAAGTGTTCGGCACAGACTAGAAGGGCTGAGATGGCCCGTTTCTAGGCTGTAATTGTTATATGGTTATATGGTTATAAGGATCGTCCGAGGGTCATCAAGGAGGTAGATGGTCGTTCAGCGCTGCTCTCTGGTTGTGGTCGGATGATGCAGTAGCCCGATTACAGCTGGGAAGAAACGGAGCTTTCTGCTGCATCAGCACTTGGGTCAGGCACGGTGGCGCAGCGGGTAGAGCTGCTGCCTCACAGCGCCAGAGACCCGGGTTCCATCCTGATTACAGGGGCTGCCTGCACGGAGCCTGCACGTTCTCCCTGTGACTGCGTGGGTTTTCTCCGGGCGTTCATAAGTTGTAGGAGCAGAATGAGGCCGTTCGGCCCATTGAGTTTGTGGGGCCAAGCCAATGGATATTTTTATGGCAGAGATAGATAGATAGATAGATAGAATCTTGATTAGTACGGGTGTCAGAGGTTATGGGGGGAAGGCAGGAGAATGGGATTGAGAGGGAGAGATAGATCAGCCATGATTGAATGGCGGAGTAGACTTCATGGACCGAGTGGCCTAATTCTGCTCCTATAAGTTATGAACTTATGAAGTCTAATCTGCCAAACCGTGTGCTCCGGTTTCCTCCCAGACTCGATGCAGCAGATTGATTTGAAGCCGCGCCGGGCGCTGAAAGGCCCAGGCGAGCAGGCCGATTCAGCCCTTGGAAAGCGTCTGATAAAGTCCGGATTACAAAACATGGGGCGGGGGGGGGGGGGGGGGGGGGGGGGGGGGGTTATCTCAAAGCAGGGGATGACGTGTCTTCCCCCGTCCCCCCCAGGATTTCCGCCCATGCATGGGTGGGGATGAACGGGAGACAAGGGGTGACAGATAAGGAGGGAAGAATCAGACAGAAACAGCGGCAGACGCCACGTAGTCACATGGAATCAGGGTGGGGGTAAATACTGTCACGTGTACAACCCCTCCAGTGCAGCGGCAAGGCTGCCTCAACCCTTGGCTGTCCTCCAACACGAACCTCTTGCTTCTCTTCCAGCGGTTTCATCTGCTCCTGATTTCTGATGAACTCCTCTTCCATCAAGAGGTAGTCTTTTATCCGCTCCAGTTTCAGCAGTTTCAGACGGCACTGCGTGTGAGGGGTTACTGTCAACACACAGAGGAAAGAGGGCAAAATATTTTAGAAATAGACAATAGGTGCAGGTGTAGGCCAATCGGCCCTACGTGCCAGCACCACCATTCAATGTGATCACGGCTGATCATCTCCAATCAGTACCCCGCTCCTGCTTTTTCCCCCATATCCCTCGATTCCGTTAGCCCCAAAGGCCAAGTCTAACTCTCTCTTCAAAACATTGTATTTTTTATTTCGAGATACAGAGGGGGAAACAGGCCCTTTGGCGATCCGTGCACACTAGCACCATCCCACACACTGGAGTTCATTTACAATCTTTACCAAAGCCAATTAACCGACAAACCTGCACGTCTTTGAAGTGTGGGAGGAAACCGGAGCACCCGGAGAAACCCACGCAGGTCACGGGGAGAACGTACAACTTTGTACGGCGGCACCTGTAGTCAGGATGGAACCAGGGTCTCTGGCGATGTACGGCAACAGCTCTACCGTTGCACCACCACACCGCCTAGGGCAGTGTGAGGGCCTATTCTTAGGGCAGACGGACACAGAGGCTTAGGGCAGACGGACTCAGAGGCTAAGGGCAGACGGACACAGAGGCTTAGGGCAGACGGACACAGAGGCTTAGGGCAGACGGACACAGAGGTTACTGATGTTGCTTTATTAATGCACATACTGGAGTCAATTAAAATACGTCGTTATAACTTGGAGTGCTTCAATTTGTTTCGGATTCATGATGGCGGCAGTGGACGCAGGCAGGGAGCACGCTGGTGGGTGGGCTGGGGTTCACTCTCAGAGGCACGGAGTGGGCTGGGGTTCACCTCCCACACCCTCAGAGGCACGGAGGCCGAGCGGTGTCCAAGGGGAGGTGAGGGGACGGCGTGGATCAAGGCGCCTGAATTGCCTGAGGGGTACACCGATGTCGGTCGGCACCCTGGAGGAAATCATCGACGACAACCGTGGGCTCTGAGCGTTACGTGGGCTTCTGGTCCATCTGGACTCGGCTTGTACTCGCTGGAATTTAGAAGATTGAGGGGTGAGCTCATAGAGACTTACAAAATTCTTAAGGGGTTGGACAGGCTAGATGCAGGAAGATTGTTCCCGATGTTGGGGAAGTCCAGGACAAGGGGTCACAGTTTAAGGATAAGGGGGAAGTCTTTTAGGACCGAGATGAGAAAATCGTTTTTCACACAGAGAGTGGTGAATCTGTGGAATTCCCTGCCACAGAAGGTAGTTGAGGCCAGTTTGTTGGCCATATTTAAGAGGGAGTTGGATGTGGTTCTTGTGGCTGAAGGGATCAGGGGGTCAGTACAGGATACTGATGATCTGATCATATTGAATGGCGGTGCAGGCTCGAAGGGCCGAATGGCCTACTCCTGCACCTAATTTCTATGTTTCTATGGACAAGGACCTGCCAGAGCCCGGCTGCTCCATCCTGCTCAACCACGAGGTCAGGACTTACGGAGGACCGGGGTGGGGGGGGGGGGGCTGGGATACTGGCCCACCAAGACGGTCACGGAAGTCGACCATGGGAAAGGGTCCGCCGGGCCGGAGTTCCAGAGCCCCGGCCGCAGTGGGCAAATTCCACATTTTCGGGGGTGACTTCCAGAGGGCGGGTGGAGGGGGGGTGGAGGTTTCAAGCAAGCTCTCGGAATTTAGCCCGGATTAAAGGAGGTGCCGGACAATCGGTGGTGGACAGGGTACGATGTATGAAGTTGAATAGCCTGAGATAGGACAGTTACAGCACAGGGAGTAGGCCCTTCGGCCTGCAATGAGTGTGCTGACAATTATGCCAGGTTAAGATGGCACCTGGATATGAGCGGCTGGAGTAACTCGGCGGGACGGGTGACGTTTCGGGTCACGATGTCCGTGCTGAGCATAGAGTCACTCAGCGCGGAAACAGGCCCTTCGGCCCACAATGTCCGTGCTGAATATGAACACGTGGACGGCGCAGCAGAGGAAGCAGCGCGTAGAGGTGAGAGCACAAAGAACATAGAACAGAAATAGCCGTGCTGAAGATAGACACAAAACGCTGGGGTAACTCAGCGGGTCAGGCAGCATCTCTGGAGAGAAGGAATGGGTGACGTTTCGTCCCTGACCCACTGAGTTACCCCAGCATTTTGCGTCTACCTTTGGTGTCAGCCAACATCTGCAGGCACTTCCTACACATCTGGATGTGAAAGCTTACCCAGGGGCAACTTGCTGGCGGCGTCTGGTCCTTTTGTTTTCTTCTTCTTCTTCCCCACTCTGGTCGGCACGGGGGGCTCATATTTCTTCTTCTTATCCTTTCAAAAGCAAAGGGGTCATCTTCAGACGTCTGCATTGTGCATTCCATGCCCCTGCCTTGCCAAAGCGAATGGCATGTTGGCCTTCATAACAAAAGGACTTGATTACAGCGGTCCTCCTGCAGTTGCACTGGGCCCTAGTGAGACCACACCCGGAGTACTGTGTGCCCTTTTGGTCTCCAAACGTGAGCAAGGGCATTCTTGCGATTGAGGGAGCGCAGCGTCGGTTCACTAAGTTAATTCCCGGGACTGTCATATGCTGATAGATTGGAGCGGCTGGGCTTGTGCACGCTGGAATTTAGGATGAGAGGGGATCTTATTGAAACATATAAGATTACTAAGGGTTTGGACATGCTAGGAAACAGGAAACATGTTCCCAATGTTGGGGGAAGTCCAGAACCAGGGGCCACAGTATAAGAATAAGGGGTAAGCCGTTTAGAACGGAGATGAGGAAAATCTTTTTCACACAGAGAGTTGTGAGTCTGTGGAATTCTCTGCTTCAGATGGCGGTGGAGGCCGGTTCTCTGGATGCTTTCAAGGGAGAGCTAGATAGGGCTCTTAAAGATAGCGGAGTTAAGGGATATGGAGAGAAGACAGGAAAGGGGTACTGTTTGGGGATGATCGTCCTTGATCACATTGAGTGATCACATTGCTGGCTCGAAGGGCGACTGGCCTACTCCTGCACCTATTGTCAGATTCAAACACCCTGTGGGCCGGCATGTTTTCATTCTGGCCCGATTAGTTTGTAGTGTTGTGCCCCATATGTTTAACAGAACAGGTCTGTGGTTCAATTGTATGATATGAGCGCTGACGATGTTACATCAATGGCCACCATGAATGCATGAATAAGTTTATTGGCCAAGTATGTACACATACAAGGAATTTGCCTTGATGCTCCGCTCGCAAGTAACAACACGACATGCAGTAAACCATTAAGAGTAAAACATTAAACATTAATAATAAAACATTATTGATTAAACATGTGAATTAAATAAAATACTAGAGCAAAAGGAGGCCACGGACTTTTGGTTATTGAGTAGAGCTACTGCTCGAGCAATAAAAAAAGTTTTTTATGTCTGGCTGTGGCGGCTTTGACAGTCCGGAGTCGCCTTCCACAGGGAGGTGATTCAAAGAGTGTGTGGCCAGGGTGAGTCTTACCCGCTGGCTTCCTGGCTACGACAGTGCACTCTCGTAAATTCGTCCGGATTAAAGGACGTGCCGGACCACCAGTTGCCGGGAAATTGGTGGTGGATCTGTACAATGTATGGCTGAACAGCCTGAGGTGGCACAGGAATAGGCCCTTCGGCCCACAATGCTTGTGCCGAACATGATGCCAAGTTAAGTAACACTCACCTTGTCATCCTTCTTGCCACCACTGGCTCCGTGACCACCACTTTGACTCTGACCCTAAGGGGGCAAGAACAGACAGTCACCACTTCAGCTGGATAACGTAACAGAGTACAGACACAAAATGCTGGTGCAGCTCAGCGGCTCAGACAGCGTAGGTTCACAAGGTTAATTCCCGGGGTGGCGGGACTGTCAAGTGTTGATAGAATGGAGCGGCTGGGCTTGTACACTGTAGTGAAGAAAGCAACATTGAATTTTGTTTCAATGGAATCTAAATTCATTGGAATTTAGAAGGATGAGAGGGGATCTTATTGAAACATAGAAAATTATTAAGGGTTTAGACATGCTAGAGGCAGAAAACATGTTCCCGATGTTGGGGGAGTCCAGAACCAGGGGCCACAGTTTAAGAATAAGGGGTAAGCCATTAGTACGGAGATGAGGAAAAACCTTTTCACCCAGAGAGTTGTGAGTTTGTGGAATTCTCTGCCTCAGAGGGCAGTGGAGGCCAATTCTCTGGATGCTTTCAAGAGAGAGTTAGATAGAGCTCTTAAAGATAGCGGAGTCAGGGGATATGGGGAGAAGGCAGGAACGGGGCACTGATTGTGGCTGATCAGCCGTGATCACATTGAATGGCGGTGCCGGCTCGAAGGGCCGAATGGCCCACTCCTGCACCTATTGTCTATTGTTAAAAGAAAGAGGTGACGTTTCGGCTCGAGACCCTTCTTCAGACTGAGAGTCAGGGGAAAGGGAGACGAGGGATACACACGGTGATGCAGAGAGATAGCGAACAAATGACTGAAAGATATGCAAAAAAACATAACAGAGCGTCTGATCGGCCACTATCTAGGTGAGGATGGGAATTGGAGGTGTATAAAATCATGGGAGGAATAGACCGAGATGTAAGATCATGAGGGGAATAGATGAAGTAGATGCACTGAGTCTTTTACCCAGAGTAGGGGAATCGAGAACCAGAGAACATAGCTTTAAGGTGACGGGAGAAAGATTTAATAGGAACCTGAGGGGTAACTTTTTTTTTACACAAGGGGTGGTGGGTGTATGGAACAATCTGCCGAGGAGGTAGTTGAGGCAGGTACTATCAGTACGTTTAAGAAACATTAAGACAGGTACATGGATAGGAAATGTTTTGAGGGATATTGGCCAAACGCAGGCGGGTGGGACTAGTGTGGATGAGACATGTTGGTCAGCGTGGGTAAGTTGGGCCTGTTTGCACACTGTATGACTCTGGAATAGACTCCACTTTTTCCTGCATCCCTGACCTGTAACTAGCCCAGGCAATAAAACTCTCCTCCTTCCAGCAGCACCATGCGCAACCCGTGAATAAAGAGATCTGTAACCCATGTCTACACACACGGCCGTCTGTCAGAGATACACATCTATATTCAGTAGACGAGAGGAATATTAATGCCAAGGAAATAATTTTCATCTGTGTGGATATGGCTCATAGATTGCCTTCTGCGAGATAGAAATTGAACCAAAGGACCAGTTCTCTTTTCAGAAACAGCTTCCTCCCTTCCAAATGATTTTCTGGCTCTTTCCCAAACAAAGAACCATAGAAGCTTACGAAGCACATACAACAGTACAGCACAGGAAGAGGCCCTTCAGCCCACAAATGTCTGTTCCCATGACACGATGCCATCTCTTACCTAACTGCACATAATCCATATCCCTCCATTCCCCGCACTTTCTCACTCTCTATCACTCCCCCTCCCTATTGCTCTCACTCTCCCTGTCTGTCCCTCATTTTCTCCCCCTACCCCACACTCCCTCTCCCTCACTATACCTTCCTCTCACTTTGTTTTTCTTTCTTTCTCTCTCTCTCTCTCTCTCTCTCTCTGTCCCACTCTCTCTCTATCTCCCACTACCTCTCACTATCTATATATCTCTCCCTCTCTATCTATCTATCTGTCTCTCTCTCTCTCTCTCTCTCTCTCTCTCTCTATATATATATATCTGTCTCTCTCTATATATATATCTACCTCGGAAAAGTTGCCCCTCAGGTTATTAAATCTCTATCCCTCTCTCTCTCACTCTTTCTCTCTCTATATATATATATATCTACCTCTCACTCTCTCTCTATCTCTATATCTCTCTCTCTCTCTATATCTATCTATCCCTCTCTCTCTATATATATATATATATATCTCTATCTATCCCCCCCCTCTCTCTCTCTATATATATATATATATTATACACACCTCTCTCTCTCTCTGTCTATCCCTCTCTCTCTCTCTCTCAACCTCTACCTCTCTCTGTCTCTCTATCTCTCTCTCTACCTCTATACATATCTCTCTATCTATCTCTCTCTCTACTCTATATATATATATATATATCGCTCTATCTCTCTCCTGTGTCTCTCTGTCTCCCTCTCTATCTCTCTCTCTCTATATATATATATATATATATATATCTCGCTCTCTGTCTCTCCCTCTATCCCGGTGTGTGTGTGTGTGTGTGGGGGGGGGGGGGGGGGGGGGGGAAGGGGCCGATGAGTTGACAGAACCGTCGCTCCGCCTCAACCCGGTCCCGTCTCCCGGCCCCGAGCGGCTCCTCTCCCCTCCCCCTCCCCTCTCCTTCCCCCCCCCTCCCCCTCCCCTCTCCTCTCCCATTCCTTCCCCTCTCCTCTCCCCTTCTCCCCCCTTCTCTCCCCTTCCTTTCCTCTCTCCCCTCTCCCTCTCACACTCACCATCTCCTCCTGTCTTCCCCGGCGCTCTCTAAACTCGTCACGCCGGGCCGGCGGCTGCAGCGCCCCCAGCGGTGGGAGGACCAGACTCACCGGCGCCCCCAGCGGTGGGAGGACCAGACTCACCAGCGCCCCCTGCGGTGGGAGGACCAGGCTCACCGGCGCCCCCAGCGGTGGGAGGACCAGACTCACCGGCGCCCCCAGCGGTGGGAGGACCAGACTCACCGGCGCCCCCAGCGGTGGGAGGACCAGACTCACCGGCGCCCCCAGCGGTGGGAGGACCAGACTCACCAGCGCCCCCTGAGGTGGGAGGACCAGGCTCACCGGCGCCCCAGCGGTGGGAGGACCAGACTCACCAGCGCCCCCTGAGGTGGGAGGACCAGGCTCACCGGCGCCCCCTGCGGTGGGAGGACTAGACATACACCTAGATTAGGTTAGATTAGGGGTTACACAAAAAGCTGGAGAAACTCAGCGGGTGCAGCAGCATCTAAGGAGCGAAGGAGATAGGCGACGTTTCGGGTCGAGACCTTCTTCAGACTGGTCAGGGATCAGGGAAACGAGAGATATAGACGGTGATGTGGAGAGATAAAGAAAAACTGATCCCTGACCAGTCTGAAGAAGGGTCTCGACCCGAATCGTCGCCTATCTCCTTCGCTCCTTAGATGCTGCTGCACCGCTGAGTTTCTCCAGCTTTTTGTGTAACCCTCAATTCTCCAGCATCTGCAGTTTCTTCGTTAACACTTAGGTTAGATTAGATTAGATTAGATTTTATTACTTGTCATTCAAACCTCAGAGAGGCTCAAACGAAACTCCGTTTCTACAGCCATACAAACGAAACAATTCCAACACGACACACAAACAATTCAATTCCAGAAAAACATCCTTCACAGTGAATCTCCTCCTCACTGTGATGGAAGGCAAAGTTCTTCTCATCTCCCGCACCATTTCTCTCCCGATGTTGAAGCCCCAGGCGGGCGATGTTAAGTCCCACGGCCATTGAGGCCGCACCGGGCGATGTACGGCCCCGCTCTAGGCCCAAAGGTCACAAGTTGGAGCCCCCGGCGGGCGCTGGAATGTCCCGCGGCCATTAAAGCCGTGCCGGGCGATGTACGGCCCCACTCAGGGTCACCTACCACCCTCTGATTGTAAAAGTTGCCCCTCAGGTTATTAAATCTTTCCCCTCCCACTTTCAAATTTTATTCTCTGATTGTTGATTCCCCTACTCTCGGTAAATAAAATGGTGTGTTTTAACCCAATGTAATCACACCAGAAAAAAATCTGGAAGGGGCGACGTTTGTTGTAAATCTAATTTAAGCCGAGGAATTGTTTTTGACTGAACCTGTAAATTAATTCAGCCAAACCTCAAAGCCGAATGTCTTAGCCAGCACGGTGGCGCAGCGGTAGAGTTGCTGCCTCGCCGCGCCAGAGAGCCGGTTCCATCCTGACCACGTGGGTTCCGTCCGTGTGGAGTTTGCACGTTCTCCCCTGTGACCACGTGGGTTTTCCTCCGGGTGCTCCGGTTTCCTCCCACATCGTGCGGATTTGAAGGTTAATAGGCTTCTGTAAATTTAGTCAGTGTGGAAGGAGTGGATGAGAAAGCAGGATAACATAGAACCAGTGTGAACTAGTGATGGGTGGTCAGCATGGACTTGTTGGGCCAAAGGGCCTGGTTCCGTGCTGTATCTTTCAATCCATTTATTCAGTGTATTGTGTTCACTTCTGGGCACCATGTTATAGGAAAGATGTCGTGAAGCTGGAAAGGGCACAGAGAAGATTTACGAGGATGTTGCCAGGACTAGAGAGTCTGAGCTATAGGCAGAGGCTGAGTAGGCTGAGTCTCTATTCTATGGAGCGCAGGAGGATGAGGGGAGATCTTATAGAGGTGTATAAAATCATGAGAGGAACAGGTTGGGTAGATGCACTGAGTCCCTTGCCCAGGGTAGGGGAATTGAGAACCAGAGGACATAGGTTTAAAGTGATTAAAGTGAGGGGGGAAAGATTTAATAGGAACCTGATGAGTAACTTTTTAGTACATACCATGGTCGGTTTAGGAACGAGCTGCCAGAGGAAGCAGTTGAAGCTGGGACTATACCAATGTTTAAGAAGCATTTAGACAGGTACATGGATAGGACAGGTAGAGAGGAATATGGGGCAAACGCAGGTCAGTGAGTGAGACATGTTGGTCAGTGAGGGAAAGTTGGGCCAAAGGGCCTGTTTCCACGCTGCTATGACTCTATGACGATGCCGCCAATCTTTGCAACACACACAGATGCCAGCAGGGGGCAGATGACCACCACTTACCAACAAACGTTCGACTAAGAGTGTGTAAGAAGGAACTGCAGATGCTGGTTTACACCGAAGATAGACGCAAAATGCTGGAGTCACTCAGCCGGACAGGCAGCATCTCTGGAGGGAAGGAATAGGTGAGTTAAGAAGTCTGCAGAAGGGTCTCGACTCGGACTGTCATATGCTGAGAGAATGGAGCAGCTGGACTTGTACACTCTGGAGTCTAGAAGGATGAGAGGAGATCTCATTGAAACATATAAGATTGTTAAGGGTTTGGACACGCTAGAGGCAGGAAACGTGTTCCCGATGTTGGGGGAGTCCAGAACCAGGGGCCACAGTTTAAGAATAAGGAATAAGCCATTTAGAACTGAGACGAGGAAACAGTTTTTCTCACAGAGAGTTGTGAGTCTGTGGAATTCTCTGCCTCAGAGGGCGGTCCTCTGGATGCTTTCAAGAGAGAGCTAGATAGGGCTCTTAAAGATAGCGGAGTCAGGGGATATGGGAAAAAGGCAGGAACGGGGTACTGATTGGGGATGATCAGCCATGATCACATTGAATGGCGGTGCTGGCTCGAAGGGCCGAATGGCCTACTCCTGCACCTATTGTCTATTGTCTATTGAGACGTCACCCATTCCTTCTCTCCAGAGATGCTGCCTGTCCCGCTGAGTTACTCCAGAATTTTGAATGAATGAATAGAAACATAGAAAATAGGTGCAGGAGTAGGCCATTCGGCCCTTCGAGCCTGCACCGCCATTCAATGTGATCATGGCTGATAAGTTTAATGGCCAAGTATTCACATACAAGGAATTTGCCTTGGTGCTCCGCCCGCAAGTGACAACATGACATACAGTGACAGTTAGGAATGACACATGAAACAATAATAATAAAACACTATCTTCAACGTTAGACCGAGAGTTGCTCTAATTCTGAGCCATTACACGACAGTTTGCTGCACATCCAATGTTCTGATTCCAATGCAAATGTTCCCAAAGGACTGTTGGCCAACCCGTTATTTGTCTCCAATAAGCAGTCGATGGATTGTGAGCAGAGCTGATCCCATTTCGCCATGGTAACCACCTACCCAAGGAGCCACAGTGTTTCAGAGGTCAGCAAAGAGTTGCTTTCTAATCTTATACTTTGTTAGATAATAAAATAAAGCTTCACAGAATGAACATCCATAGAACTATTGTAGTGCAGCACAGGAGCAGGCCCTTCAGCCCAACTTTGGTTGCCAACTGTCCCGTATCAGCTGGGGAATCCCGCATGCTGGGCTAAATTGGTTTGTCCCGTATTTGACTGCTACTACTCGGGTCGAGGGGACTGTCGGGTCGGAGCGCCGCGTCCGGCCCCGCCTCACCCGTCCCGACGTAGTGCAGCCCATGGAGTGCAGCAGCAGCAGCAGCAGCAGCGCCTCGCCCGTGGCCCCGTCGGTCGGTCGGTCGGCAGCCCGGCCAGCCGTCCGACCTTCGGACCTTCGCCTACCGCCGGCACCACCACAACCACCCTTCCTTCTCACGGCCGATCATCGGTTCATGAGTTGGATTGGGTGCTGCACTTTGCGCACGGACCCCGGGCCAAAACTCCTCAGCTGGCCCGCCGGCTGGGCTTCGGGCCTAGTCATCGTTCACCCAGTCACGGCCGAGTCGGACAACGAATTGCCATGGGGAATTTGTCCCGTATTTTGATCTTTTGTCCCTTATTTGGGAGTGAGAAAGTTGGCGACCCTAATGTCGACATGTCGACCCATGTTACTCCACAAACCACTTGCCCATGCTGACCAACATGCCCCATCTATACTAGCCCCATTTGCCTGCATTTGACCCATATCCCTCTAAAGCTGCCCTATTTGGCAACTCAACCATCCTCTCTCCAACTAGAGAGCGGTCCTGAACTATCATCTACCTCATTGGAGACCCTCGGGCTATCTTTAATCGGACCTGACTGGACCTTATCTTGCATCAAACGCTATTCCCCTTATCCTACAGCTGCACAATGTGGACTGCTCGGTTGTGATCATGTATAGCCTTTCCGCTGAATGCATATCATGCAACAAGAGGTAGTTAGGGCTCTTTTATCAGCCAGACATAAAAACAATTTTTATCCACGAGTAGTTGCTCTACTCAACAGCCAAAAATCTGTAGCCTCCCTTTGATCTGGTATTTTATTGGCTCACGTAGTGTTTTCTGAGCCATTCGTAACTGTCACTGTTACTTGTGGGCGGAGCACCAAGGCAAATTCCTTGTATGTGAATACTTGGCCAATAAATCTACTTACTTACTTAAAGATAGCGGAGTCAATGGATATGGGTTGAAGGCGGGAACGGGGTACTGAATGTGGATGATCGGCCATGATCGCAGTGAATGGCGGTGCTGGCTCGAAGGGCCGAATGGCCTACTCCTGCACCAGGCACGTGCCGTGAGTAATTACTCAGGGTAGGCACTGGGCAGTCAGGCGACCTTTAAACATCGTAAAAAAACACACGTGTGCAGATCGGTCCTGTAGGAAGTCAATCGACTTTAAAAAACCCTTTTTAAAAAACGCGCATGCGCAGATTGGTCTTCTCTCCTGTGCGCGTGCGTGGCACGTTGCGCGCAGTCCACGGTGCAAAGGCAGGATTTCAGCTGTCTTTATTGCCCGTTGTAAGTGATGGGGTGAGGCAGCCACACTACCGCTGCGCCACCATGACGCCAGCACTGAGCCTTCCACCGCCCTCTGAGGCAGTGAATTCCACAGACTCACCTCTCTCTGTGTGAAAAAGTGTTTCCTCATCTCTGTTCTAAATGGCCTACCCCTTATTCTTAAACTGTGGCCCCTGGTTCTGGACTCCCCCAACATCGGGAACATGTTTCCTGCCTCTAGCGTGTCCAAACCCTTAATAATCTCATATGTTTCAATAAGATTCCCTCTCATCCTTCTCAACTCCAGAGTGTACAAGCCCAGCCGCTCCATTCTCTCAGCATATGACAGTCCCGCCATCCCGGGAATTAACCTTGTAAACCTACGCTGCACTCCGTCAATAGCAAGAATGTCCTTCCTCAAATTAGGGGACCAAAACTGCACACAATACTCCAGGTGTGGTCTCACTAGGGCCCTGTACAACTGCAGAAGGACCTCTTTGCTCCTATACTCAACTCCTCTCGTTATGAAGGCCAACATGCCATTCGCTTTCTTCACTGCCTGTTGTACTGCATGCTTACTTTCATTGATTGAAAGTAAGCATGCAAGTAAGCATGCAAGTGATGGACTGATAACTGCAGCGATGTTACAATACCTACCTTCAGCGGCGCTGTAATTTGTACTGCCTATTTCTCGGGCTGCTAGCTGATGAAGAAAAATCGATCGGACTTTCGTTCCCGGTATATTTCTAAATGAAAAGCGATTTCTAACGCCCTCAACACCTACAACGTGACGGATCGCAAGAACGGGACAAAACAAAGGGTAAGTCGTTTATTTTACATATAATCTTGCTTCTGGGATGGCTTTAATCTAATTTTACATTGCGAAAATGTTATTTGGGCCCCTAAACGAACCAGCAGTGTTTTTCCTGCCGATATGGGGCTCAAATTCACCGCAAATGCAACGTTCCAATCGATCATGTTCCAGAAACACCCACTCGCAAGATGATTTCAATGCTCTTTTTTTTGGACAATCATGTCATAAGCCATCTAAATCGTCTATATTTTGTGTTGTTCTCTCTCCATGATCATTATTTTTAAACTAAATATTCACAACAGTTTGAATCACATGTATTGTGCAAAAAACAATAATTTTGATTATATTGCAAGGGGATCAGAGGGTATGGAGAGAAGGCAGGTACGGGATACTGAGTTGGATGATCAGCCATGATCATATTGAATGGCGGTGCAGGCTCGAAGGGCTGAATGGCATACTCCTGCACCTAATTTCTATGTTTCTATGTTTCTATTGAGAGTGGATGTTTCTGGTTTAATTTATCGGAATTAAACATCAAATTCCTTCCATCCTTCCATATGTTATATCGTGAATTCCTGTGTGAATGGGATTAGTTTGTTATTTGGATACATAGGCTATTTAAAAAATATATCCTTTTCAGAAGAAATGGAATCTACAGGACTTTCTTAATGGGAAAGTAGTGGGCAGAAAGGCACGTCATGTGTGGTTTGAAGAGCAAAAGCTTGTAGTTTACAATGCCAAAATTGAAAAGTTGAGGAAAAACAAGGTGTACAGAGTTGCTTATTGGTTACAATCCGAAGAGTATGATGATGCTACTGGTTATGATATGCCAATGTACCAGTTAGCAACTGATCTTCTCCATAAAGAAACATAGAAACATAGAAAATAGGTGCAGGAGCAGGCCATTCAGCCCTTCGAGCCTGCACCGTCATTCAATATGATCATGACTGATCATCCAACTCAGTATCCTGTACCTGCCTTCTCTCCATACCCCCTGATCCCTTCAGCCACAAGGGCCACATCTAACTCCCTCTTAAATATAGCCAATGAACTGGCCTCAACTACCTTCTGTGGCAGAGAATTCCAGAGACTCACCACTCTCTGTGTGAAAAATGTTTTCTTCATCTCGGTCCTAAAGGAATTCCCCCTTATCCTTAACTGTGACCCCTGTGACCTCCCCAACATCGGGAACAATCTTCCTGCATCTAGCCTATCCAACCTCTTAAGAATTTTATACATTTCTATAAGACTTGGTCTATTGCTAGAAATTGTAATTTATTTACCTATCTGTTACGGACTTACAGCATATACTACAATAATATTAAAGTTCTGATCTTGAGAATATCACATTTTTGAATTTTCAAGGCAGTCTGGGTGTTTATTACTATTTCCATCACAACGGTCAATTTTGTAATTGACTACAATTAGGTAATTAACTAATTACATGCTTTAATTTCAGGTCATCCAAGTAAGATGTTTTATATTTGTTTCAGAATGCTTCAATCTACAATAACTGAAAATTTCATTCAGTTCTCTTAATTTTTAAGAATGTTACGGGCATTTGACTGTCTTCCATCGCAGCTTTTGTGTTAAGTCAATGCAAAAGCAATAGGGAACAAGATGCTAGTTTCTGAGTATGAAAATGGCCGTAACCTTTTTAATACTGAAGATATGAAAGTGAATTAGGTGTCAAATTAAACCTCTTTTTATGCTTTATCTGATGGCATAAATTGCAGACTTGATTTTTAAAATCTCAACATTTTGTAACATTGCAAATGACTGTGTAGGTTTTTAAACTGGATAGTTGGCTGACATAGCAGCACAGTTTAATATACCAGACAGACTCTGTGGGTCTTTCAGCCTCTATTATATAATTCTTAGTTTCCAGCAATTCATTTTGTTCGTATGGAGCTTGAAATTAAAATTGAAATCAAATCCGTGACTTACTAGCATCCGAGGCATCGTTAAAGGCAAGGTGAATATTGAAATTTAATCTCGGTTTTGTTCCGCAGATTATGGAAAGCGAATAAACTGTGACATCAGAGAGAGACGGAGGCACAAGGGGCTGCAGGGGGCCGGCGACGTGAGGAACAAGCTACGCGCTGGAGGAACTCGGCGGGTCAGGCAGCGTCCGTGGAGGAGAAACGCCACATTTCGCGAGGGCGCAGCTTTAGGGTGCGAGGGGCGGATATGCGATAGCGGCGTTCAAGGGACTTCTGCGTAGATACGAGGATACGCAGGGAATGGAGGGGTGTGCATCACGTGCAGGCAGAGGAGATCACTTTAACTTGGCGTCGTGTTCGGCACGGACACTGTGGGCCGAAGGGCCTGCTCCTGTGCTGTCCTATGTTCTATTGTCGGAGGATCTCGACCCAGAACGCTTTCTGTGGCATTCCCCTCACATAAGGCGCACGCCAGCACTTTGCACGTTTGCTCAGAGACTTCAAAACTCCCTGTCAGTCAGTGATCATCACTATGTCAACTTACTTTATCTTTTACTAATCTTTAGTCGGAGGGCGGTGAATCTGTGGGATTCTTTGCCACAGAGGGCTGTGGAGGCCAAGTCAGTGGATATTTTTAAGGCAGAGATAGATAGATTCTTGATTTGTACGGGTGTCAGGGGTTATGGGGAGAAGGCAGGAGAATGGGGGTTACAACGGAGAGATAGAGCAGGTATTATTGAATGGCGGAGTAGACTTGATGGGCCGAATGGCCTAATTCTGCATCTATCCCTTATGATGAGTGCGTAGATCGCGTCGATAGGAAGAAAGGCAAGAGCCTCATTGAGTAGAGAGCCGTTCAAACTTGGCTCTCTACTCTACTCAGTGGAGACGGAGCATTAGGGATGACAGGGAGGAGTAAAACATAGAAACATAGACAATAGGTGCAGGAGCAGGCCATTCGGCCCTTCGAGGCAGCACCGCCATTCAAGATGATCATGGTGATCATCCAAAACCAGTACCCCGTTCCTGCTTTCTCCCCACATCCCTTGATTCCGTTAGCCCTAAGAGCAATATCCAACTCTCTCTTGAAAACATCCAGTGAATTGGCCTCCACTGCCTTCTGTGGCAGAGAATTCCACAGATTCACACCAACTCTCTGGGTGAAAGGGTTTTTCCCCATCTCAGTACAAAATGGCCTACTCCTTATTCTTAAACCGTTAGCACGGTGGCGCAGCGGTAGGGTCGCTGCCTCATGGCGCCAGTGACCCGGGTCCCGTCCTGACCACGGGCGCTGTGTACGTTCTCCCCGTGACCTGCGTGGGTTTTCTCTGGGTGCCCCGGTTTCCCTCCCACACTCCAAAGACATGCGGGTTTGTAGGTTATTTGGCTTTGGTCAAAATAGTAAATTCTCCCCAGTGTGTGTAGGATAGAGTCAATGTGTGGGGATCGCTGGTCGAGGCTGAGTCGGTGGGGCCGAAGGGTCTCTGTGTCTCTAAACTAAACAAAACCCTGGGCGCTGTCTGTACGGAGTTTGCACGTTCTCACTGTGAACGCCTGGGTTTTCTCCGGGTGCTCCGGTTTCCTCCCACATTCCAAAGACGTGGGGGTTTGTGGGTTAATTGGGACCCTGTAAAATTACTCCTAGTCTGTAGGGCTCGAAAACTGGGATAATCTAGAACTGGCGTATGTGTGTATTGACTCGGTGGGCCGAAGGGCCTGTTTACGCGCTATAGTTTGTAGTTTAGCTTAGAGATACAGTGCGGAAACAGGCCCTCCAATGATATCCTCCTCGCTTCTAACTGGTCATTATCGCATTATAGACAATAGACTATAGGTGCAGGAGCAAGCCATTCGGCCCTTCGAGCCCGGACCACCATTCAATGGCTGACCATCCCCAATCAGTACCCCGTTCCTGCCTTCTCCCCATATCCCCTGACTCCGCTATCTTTAAGAGCCCTATCTAGCTCTCTCTTGAAAGTATCCAGAGAACCGGCCTCCACAACGGCTGGGAAGGCGGATGAAGGCCGCGGCAGAAAAGGGTCCCCGGTCGTCTTGGACTCCGTGCCACTGGATCCTGACTCAGATCTGTCAAGGACCGTGGGGTGTCTGTCCGTGCACCAGTCTCCCCACGTTAAACAAAGTCCCGCACAGGCGTCCTCCAACCCTGGAGACACCCATGGTCAGCCAGGACCGAGGGGGGGGGGGCTAAGAAGAAGAACACACACCAGGGACAATTTACTATTTTGTCAAAACCAATTAACCTACCAACCTGCACGTCTTTGAAGGGTAGGAGGGAACCGGAGCACCCGGAGAAACGCCACGCGGCCACAGGGGGAACGTGCAAACTCCGTACAGACAGCACCCGCAGTCGGGCTCGGACCCGGGTGACTGGCGCTGTGAGGCGGCAACTCTACCGCTGCCGCCCAGAAACCTTCACGATCGGCCCAGTCAGCCACCCACCCACCAGCAGAGCCACCAGGATGAGGGGGCCTCTGTTGGCCAGCTGCACGATTTTCCAAACCCTTCCTTCCAAGCATCAGCGATGGCATTCCTTCCGAATGCCTGGCGGGGACGGCCGTAACCCTAGCAACCACGGTGCACCCGCACGAACAATTACTGCTGTAACCGTGACGGATGACTTTGTTTACACATCCCATATTGGCCGTCACTGACCGCCTTGGGGAAGCTTCTGATGAGTTGTCCTCACTGCCGTCGTATTCTGTCTGCTTACGGATCTCCCGCGGTGGTGTTGGGGGAACGAGCTCTGGGATTTAGACACGGGAATGATAAAATAGTTTAGTTGAGAGATACAGCGGAAAACAAGGCCTTCGGCCCACCCAGTCCGTGCCGACCAGTGATCCCTGCCTTCTCCCCATATCCCCTGACTCCGCTGCCTTTAAGAGCCCTATCTAGCTCTCTCTTGAAAGTATTCAGAGAACCGGCCTCCACCGCCCTCAGAGGCCTAATCAAGAATCTATCTATCTCTGCCCTAAACATATCCATTTACATGGCCTCCACAGCCTTCTGTGGCAAAGAATTCCACAGATTCACCACCCACTATTCAATAAGTTTCAATGAGGTTCCCCCCCCCACCCCCCCATCCTCCCTAAACTCCAGCGAGTACAGGCCCAGTGCCGTCAAATGTTCATCGTGTGTTTCACCCAGAGAAAACCCACGCGGGTCACGGGGAGAAAGTACAAACTCGTACATCAGCACCCATGGTCGGGATCGAACCCATGTCCCTGGCGCTGTAAGTCAGCAGCACTAATCACTGTGCCTGCTCCAGACACAGAGTGCTGGAGCAACTCAGCGGGTCAGGCAGCATCTGTGGAGAACGTGGATAGGTGACGTTTCACAGAGTGCTGGAGTAACTCAGCGGGTCAGGCAGCATCTGTGGAGAACATGGATAGGTGACGTTTTGAGCGAGTGTCAGTGTCACTGCCTCACAGCGCCAGGGACCCGGGTTCGATCGTGCCCTCGGGTGCTGTCTGTATGGAGTTTGTACGTTCTCCCGTGACTGCGCGGGTTTTCTCCGGGTGCTCCGGTTTCCTCCCACACTGCATAGACGTGCGGGTTTGTAAGTCAAATGGCTTTGGTACATTGTCCCTAGAGTGTAGGGTTGAGCTGGTGTCTGGGGTGATCATTGGTCAGCATGGGCTCAGTGGGCTGAAGGGCCTGTTTCCACACTGTATCTCTAAAGGAAACTAAACTAAACTAAACTTGACCTGCACTGAAGGGACTGAGATTCAGACCTGTCTGAATAAGGGTCTCGACCCGAAACGTCATCCATTCCTTCTATCCAGTGATGCTGTCCCGCTGAGTTATACGGTCATAAGGTCAAAAGGAATAGGAGTAGAATTAGGCCATTCGGCCCATCAAGTCTACTTCACCATTCAATCATGGCTGATCTTATCTCCATTTCCTAACCCCATTCTCCTGTCTTCTCCCCATAACCTCTGACACCTGTGCTGATCAATGGAGTTACTCCAGCATTTTAGAAACATAGAAAATAGGTGCAGGAGTAGGCCATTCGGCCCTTCAAGCCTGCACCGCCATTCAATATGATCATGGCTGATCATCCAACTCAATATCCCGTACCTGCCTTCTCTCCATGCCCCCTGATCCCTTCAGCCACAAGGGCCACATCTAACTCCCTCTTAAATATAGCCAATGAACTGGCCTCAACTACCTTCTGTGGCAGAGAGTTCCAGAGAATCTCTCTGTGTGAAAAATGTTTTTCTCATCTCGGTCGTAAAAGATTTCCCCCTTATCCTTAAACTGTGACCCCTTGTTCTGGACTTCCCCAACATCGGGAACAATCTTCCTGCACCTAGCCTGTCCAACCACTTAAGAATGTTGTAAGTTTCTATAAGACCCCCCCTCAGTCTTCTAAATTCTAGCGAGTACAAGCCGAGTCTATCCAGTCTTTCCTCATATGAAAGTCCTGACATCCCAGGAATCAGTCTGGTGAACCTTCTCTGTACCTCCTCTATGGCAAGAATGTCTTTCCTCAGATTTGGAGACCAAAACTGTACGCAATACTCCAGGTGTGGTCTCACCAAGACCCTGTACAACTGCAGTGGAACCTCCCTGCTCCTATACTCAAATCCTTTTGCTATGAATGCTAACATACCATTTGCTTTCTTCACTGCCTGCTGCACCTGCATGCCTACTTTCAATGATTGGTGTACCATGACACCCAGGTCTTGTTGCATCTCCCCTTTTCCTAATTTGCCACCATTAAGATAATAGTCTACCCTCCTGTTTTTGCCACCAAAGTGGATAACCTCACATTTATCCACATTATACTGCATCTGCCATGCATTTGCCCACTCACCCAGCCTATCCAAGTCACCTTGCAGCCTCCTAGCATCCTCCTCACACCTAACACTGCCCCCCAGCTTAGTGTCATCCGCAAACTTGGAGATGTTGCATTCAATTCCCTCGTCCAAATCATTTATATTGTAAATAGCTGGGGTCCTAGCACTGAGCCATGCGGTACCCTACTAGTCACTGTCTGCCATCCTGAAAAGGACCCGTTTACTCCTACTCTTTGCTTCCTGTCTGCCAGCCAGTTCTCTGTCCACATCAATACTGAACCCCCAATACCGTGTGCTTTAAGTTTGTATACTAATCTCTTATGTGGGACCTTGTCGAAAGCCTTCTGAAAGTCTAGATATAACACATCCACTGGTTCTCCCTTATCCACTCTGCTAGTTACATCCTCGAAAAATTCTATAAGATTCGTCAGACATGATTTACCTTTCGTAAATCCATGCTGACTTTGTCTAATGATTTCACCACTTTCCAAATGTACTGCTATCCCATCTTTAATAACTGACTCTAGCAGTTCCCCCACTACCGATGTTAGACTAACTGGTCTGTAATTCCCCGTTTTCTCTCTCCCTCCTTTTTTTAAAAGTGGGGTTACATTAGCTACCCTCCAATCCTCAGGAACGACTCCAGAATCTAAGGAGTTTTGCAAAACTATCACTAATGCATCCACTATTTCTGTGGCTACTTCCTTGAGTACTCTGGGATGCAGCCTATCTGGCCCTGTGGATTTATCGGCCTTTAATCCATTCAATTTACCCAACACCACTTCTCGGCTAACCTGGATTTCACTCAGTTCCTCCACCTTATTTGACCCCCGGTTTGTGTCCATCTTCGGTTTAAACCAGCATCTGCAGTTCCTTCCAAAAATTGAATGTGCTTGAGTCTCAGAGTCATTGAGTAATTCAGTGTGGAAACAGGCCCTTCAGCCCAACTAGCCCACAACGGCCAACAATGTCCCAGCTACCCTAGTCCCACTTGCCTGCGCTTTGGTCCATAACCCTCCAAACCTGTCCTATCCATGTACCTGTCCAACTGTTTCTTAAACGATGGGATAGTCCCAGCCTCAACTACCTCCTCTGGCAGCTTGTTCCATACACCCACCACCCTCTGTGTGAAAAAGCTACCCTTCGGATTCCTATTAAATCTTTTCCCCTTCACCTTGAACCTGTGTCCTCTGGTCCTCGATTCCCCGACCCTGGGTAAAATACTCTGATCGTCTAGCAGTGTCGCACCCCTGTAACTAGACACAAAGACTTCCAACTCCAGAAGTAAAAGGACACAAAATGCTGCCTGGAGCAACTCAGTGGGTCAGGCAGCATCTCTGGAGAACATGGGCAGGTGACGTTTCAAGTTAGAATCCTTCTTCAGTCTAAAGAAGGGACCTGACCCAAAATGTCAGCTATCGATATTCTCCAGAGATGATGCCCGACCTGCTGAGTTGCTCCAGCACTTGGTGCCTGTGTGTTTTTTTTGTTGTAAACTGGCACCTGCAGTTCCTCACGTCTACTTTTCATCTTTGGAACTCAGCAAAATGCACAAACTGGACTCCAGCGTGTGGGACAGATACGTTTAGACAATAGACAATAGACAATAGGTGCAGGCGTAGGCCATTTGGCCCTTCGAGCCAGCACCGCCATTCAATGTGATCTTGGCTAATCATCCCCAATCAGTAACCTGTTCCTGCCTTCTCCTCATATCCCCTGACTCCGCTATTTTTATGAGCCCTATCTAGCTCTCTCTTGAAAGCATCCAGCGAACCTGCCTCCACCGCCCTCTGAGGCAGAGAATTCCACAGACTCACCACTTTCTGTGAGAAAAAGTGTTTCCTCGTCTCCGTTCTAAATGGCTCGCTCCTTATTCTTAAACTGTGGCCCCTGGTTCTGGACTCCCCCAACATCGGGAACATGTTTCCTGCCTCTAGCGTGTCCAAACCCTTAACAATCTTATATGTTTCAATGAGATATCCTCTCATCCTTCTAAACTCCAGAGTGTACAAGCCCAGCTGCTCCATTCTCTCAGCGTATGACAGTCCCGCCATCCCGGGAATTAACCTTGTAAACCTACGCTGCACTCCCTCAATAGCAAGAAAGTTTCTTAGCTCAAGTTTGTTGAGCTAGCTGCTGGCACATGAAGAGTTAACTTCGACGGCAGTGGGCAAAGTGGTGGGGCTGCAAGTGGAACAATATAAAGGCGAGAAGTACAATTTTCACAAATAATCCCTTGTAAATAATTGATTTAATACCGTCTCTGCACCTGCAGAATTATCACGTCAAGTTTTTAAAAAAACACTTAATTAAAGTTGCCATTTTTAGATGATTTCCCCCCTCCCCCCCAGAATCTGTTGAAAACATTCCTTTGTCAGTGTTTATTAAGAATGAGCCTCTAATTGTCCTGTTTCCATGGAAACGTGTTGAAAAAGCAACGTGTTTACTGAGCTCGCCAGCTCGTTTTATCTTTATCTCCCTCAAAGGTCACGTTCTGGTGGTGATGTAAGTGGAAGTCCGTGTTAATTGAAAGCCAACACGCTCTTCCGCGGGTTCGCCAAGCAGCTAGATGCCCATCCTCCTCCGTGGATTGTCACCTTGTCGGGGTGGAGAAGCTTGTGTGGGTCCTGAGATCCTGAGAGCGATGCCGTCTGGAGCCACGCTCCTGGTAGGGCCACCCATGGCGGTGAGGTTGAGGGGGAGGTCCCTGACAAAGAGCGATCCAACCAAGAACGGTGGAACAGGCGGAGGACGATGGCTGACCTTAGTGGGGCGTCACAACGGCTGGGAAGGCGGATGAAGGCTGCGGCAGAAAAGGGTCCCCGGTCGTCTTGGACTCCATGCCACTGGATCCTGACCCAGATCTGTCAAGGACCGTGGGGTGTCTGTCTGTGCACCAGTCTCCCCACGTTAAACAAAGTCACGCACGGGCGTCCTCCATGAGAGGCCAGTCATACTCGTTTCGAGTGACCGCCGATGGTGATGATGAGATGCTCATCGCACGGATTTGTCCACCACCGCTCCTCCCATCGCTGGACCTCCTGCCTCTTCTTCCGCTCAAAGGGAGCAAGATAGGTCCATCAGCCCAACGGCAACATCAAAGTTGGGGCGGGAGTTTGTTCAGGCGTAGGTTTGTTGGGCAGCACACGTGTGCGGTCACGGTGGCTGCCTTACAGCGCTTGCAGCGCCTGCGACCCGGGTTCGATCTGTACGGAGTCTGTACGTTCTCCCCGTGACCTGCGTGGGTTTTCTCCGAGATCTCCGGTTTCCTCCCACACTCCAAAGACAATAGACAATAGGTGCAGGAGTGGGCCATTCGGCCCTTCGAGCCAGCACCGCCATTCAATGTGATCATGGCTGATCATCCCCAATCAGTACCCCGTTCCTGCCTTCTCCCCATATCCCCCGACTCCGCTATTTGTAAGAGCCCCATCTAGCTCTCTCTTGAGACGTACAGGTTTGTAGGTGAATTGGCTTGGTAATTGTTGCCAGTGTGTGTAGGATAGTGTTAGTGTGCGGGGATCGCTGGTCGCTGGGGGCCCAAGGGCCTGTTTCTATGCGGCGTCTCTAAACAAAATGATTTCATTGAGTTGGGCCAAACTCAGCCGTGGCAAGTAGGCCGGGGGGGGTGGGGGGGGGGGGGGGGGGGGGGGGATGGGTCATCTGTCCACACTGGTCTCCACCAGCCTGTTGTTCATGATGGCGAGCGCCCCCACTCCGTCACTGAAGCCGTTAGCCCGTGCGGCGGCGGCGGCGGCGGCGGCTCCCCCGGCCCTGGGGTGCCCGCCGGCCGTCTCCATCAGCTGCTTCTGCATGATGGCCAGGGAGACCTTGTTGGCGGCCATGAAGTCCCGGATGGAGATCATCTCCCCCGACTGCCGCCGCCCGTCGCTCTCGTTGGAGGGGTCGGCGTCGGCGGAGATCTTGGCCCGGCCCGGCGTCGCCGCGTTGCCCGCCGGCTGCAGGGGCCGACACCTCCGCCGGCGCCGGCGGCAGCGGCAGTGGCCCCCCAACCTGCGCAGGGTGCAGTTGAGGAACTGCTTGATGACGATGGAGATGACGTTGAAGAGGGAGTAGATGCAGCAGACCCCCAGCAGGATGAAGAGGAAGTTGGCCAGGCGGTAGGCCTCCTGGTGGTCGTAGCGCCGGTTCTGGCTGCTGACCAGGTCCCCGAAGCCGATGGTGCTGAAGGCCACGAAGCAGAAGTAGATGGAGTCCATGAAGGTCCAGCCCTCCACGGGGGAGTACATGGCGGAGGCGCAGCAGGAGATGGTCAGGGCGGCCAGGCCCAGGATCAGCATCACGCAGTAGACCGAGGGCTTCCAGCCGCTCAGGCTGTCGGCCGCGGGGGGTCCGCCGCCCCCGCCGCCCTCCTCCCGCAGGTCCAGCTGCGGCCTGACCCCGCTCCTCCTCAGCCTACGCTCGTGGCAGGTCTTCAGGGCGAAGGCCAGCACCGTGATCAGCCGCTCCAGGAAGAGGTTGAAGAAGAGGATGGTGGCGGCGCAGCCCAGCAGCCCGTAGAAGATGAGGAAGATCCTGCCGCTCGCCGTGGCCGGCGTGGTCATCCCGAAGCCTGCAGGACAAGGAAGCACAGAGACACCAGGAGTCGTAGAGTCATACAGTGTGGGAACTGGCCCTTCAGCCCAACCCGCCCATACCGGCCAACATGTCCCAGCCACCCTAGTCCGAGAAACATAGAAATGTAGAAAATTGGTGCAGGAGGAGGCCATTCGGCCCTTCGAGCCAGCACCGCCATTCATTGTGATCATGGCTGATTGTCCCCTAGAGCTCTATCTAACTCTCTCTTAAATCCACCCAGTGACCTGGCCTCCACTGCCCTCTGTGGCAGGGAATTCCACAAATTCACAACTCTCTGTGTGAAAAAGTTTTTTCTCACCTCAATCTTAAATGGCCTCCCCTTTATTCTAAGACTGTGGTCCCTGGTTCTGGACTCGCCCAACATTGGGAACATTTTTCCTGCATCTAGCTTGTCCAGTCATTCTATAGCTTCATATGTTTCTATAAGATCCCCCCTCATCCTTCTAAACTACAGTGAATACAAGCCTAGTCTTTTGAAGGGTCTCGACCCGAAACGTCGCCTATTCCTTCGCTCCTTAGATGCTGCTGCAACCCGCTGAGTTTCTCCAGCTTTTTGTGTACCCTAGTTTTTTCAATCTTTTCAATCTTTCTGCAGTTGTACAGAGCCCCAGTGAGACCACAGCTGGAGTATTGTGTGCAGTTTTGGTCCCCTAATTTGCAGAAGGACATTCTTGCTATTGAGGGAGTGCAGCGTAGGTTTACAAGGTTAATTCCCGGGATGGCGGAACTGTCATATGCTGAGAGAATGGAGCGGCTGGGCTTGTACACTCGAGTTTAGAAGGATGAGAGGGAATCTCATTGAAACATATAAGATTGTTAAGGGCTTGGACACGCTTGAGGCAGGAAACATGTTCCCGATGTTGGGGGAGTCCAGAACCAGGGACCACAGTTTAAGAATAAGGAGCGAGCCATTTAGAACGGAGACGAGGAAACACATTTTCTCACAGATAGTGGTGGGTCTGTGGAATTATCTGCCTCAGAGGGCGGTGGAGGCCGGTTCTCTGGATGCTTTCAAGAGAAACTAGATAGGGCTCTTAAAAATAGCGGAGTCAGGGGATATTGGGAGAAGGCAGGAACGGGGTACTGATTGGGGATGATCAGCCATGATCACATTGAATGACGGTGCTGGCTCGTAGGGCCAAATGGCCTACTCCTGCACCTATTGTCTATTGTCTACTGTCTATTGTCCTCATAAGCCTGTAGCCGTGAGTCATAGAGTGATACAGTGTGGGAACTGGCCCTTCTGGCCAACATGTCCCAGCTACCCTAGTCCCACCTGCCCGCGTTTGGTCCATATCCCACCAAACCTGTCCTATCCATGTACCTGTCTAATTGTTTATTAAACGTTGGGATAGTCCTAGCTTCAACTACCTCCTCTGGCAGCCTGTTCCATACACCCACCGCCCTTTGTGTGAAAAAGTTACCCCTCAGATTCCTATTCAATCTTTTCCTCGTCACACAGTCAAGTGGGGCTAGTGCAGCTGGGCCATGTTGGCTGGTGTGGGCAAGTTGGGCCGATTTCCACACTGTATCACTCTACGACTCTATATCTATGACCAGCCATCAATCGCCCATTGCCACAAGTTCTGTGTTGTCCCACTTTCTCATCCAATCCCGACAAACTAGAAGCAAATTCACCTACAAACCCGCACGTCTTTGGGACGTGGGAGGAAACCGGAGCGCCCGGAGGAGACCCACGTGGTTCAGCTTAGTTTATTGTCGCGTGTACTGAGGTGCAGCGAGAAGCTTTTGTTGCGTCCTGACCAGTCAGCGAGACACGTGCAAACTCCACACACAGACAGTGCCCGAGGCCAGGATCGAACCCAGTGTCCCGCTGAGTTACTCCAGCATTGTGTGTCTACCTTCGGTTTAAACCAGCTTCTGCAGTTTGTTCCTGCCCAGATCTGATTATCACAGGTGTGGACAAAAATGCTGGAGAAACTCAGCGGGTGAGGCAGCATCTGTGGTGCGACGGAATAGGTGACGTTTCGGGTCGAGACCCTTCTTCAGACGGATCAGTCTCGACCCGAAACGTCGCCTATTTCCTTCGCTCCATAGATGCTGCCTCACCCGCTGAGTTTCTCCAGCATTTTTGTCTACCTTCGATTTTTCCAGCATCTGCAGTTCCTTCTTAAACAAACGGGTGTCAGCAGATACGGGGAGATGGCAGGTGAATGGGGTTTGGAGGGAGAGATCGATCGGCCATGATTGAATGGCGGTGTAGACTTGATGGGCCGAATGGCCGAAGTCTGCTCCTATCACTGATGACCTTGTGATCTCTGGCGCTGTGAGGCAGCAGCACTACCCGCTGGGCCAGTGAATAGACAGACCACCACCCTGGCAGCGAACCTCAGCCAGCAGTACTTAAGAGCCTGTCCCACCAGCGTGCGACTGCAAGCGGCGAGCGCGACCTAACGTGGTCGCTTGAGCCGTACGTCCTCGTGGGGCCGGTCCCACTTCGATCGGCGGAGCCGTATGGAGTTGTGCGGGACTGGTCCCGACATCGCACGTGGCTCCGAAAAACTGACACTGTCCAAACATTCCACGCGGCAACGGCCTGTCGGCCCGCAGCCGCATTGAGGACGTGCGCAGCGTCTCAATGTCGTACGCAGCGTCATGATGGCGTACGCCTAGCGCATGGCGTTGCGCGATGACGTCACCGCCCGGCGCCGTGCGACGTCCAAATTCAGTCGGCCCGCCTCCTGCCCAGCTGATTGGCGAGTATGATGTCGGGACCAGCACCCGCACAACTCCATACGCCTCCGCGGTTCGAATTGGGAACCGGCCCCGCGCGGCCGTACGGCTCAAGCGACCACGTTTGGTCGCGCTAGACGCATGCAAACGCGTGCTGGTGGGACAGGCCCTTTAGTCTGCACCGGAATGGCTTCGGGCAACATTTTATCAATGGGAGATTAGACTGGAGGAAGCCTGCAGATATACGTTATTGAGCTGAATGAGGCTGAAGCTCTGTCCTCTTGGAGAGATCGCCGTGCAGCGATTAGACCTTGTTTTCAGCAGCAAATTGGAACGGTCGCCATGGTGAATGTGCGCGTCCAAGGGCACGGCGCTCTACACGCCCACACCCCACTAATTTGAGGAAGTAAATTCTTGCTATTGAGGGAGTGTAGCGTAGGTTTACCAGGTTAATTCCCGGGAGGGCGGGACTGTCATACGCTGAGAGAATGGAGCAGGTGGGCTTGTACACTCTGGAGTTAAGAAGGATGAGAGGGCATCTTATTGAAACATATAAGATTATTAAGGGTTTGGACACGCTAGAGGCAGGAAACATGTTCCCGATGTTGGCGGAGTCCAGAACCAGGGGCCACAGTTCAAGAATAAGGAGTAAGTCCTTTATAACGGAGACGAGGAAACACTTTTTCTCACAGAGAGTTGTGAGTCTGTGGAATTCTCTGCCTCAGAGGGCGGTGGAGGCCGGTTCTCTGGATGCTTTCAAGAGAGAGCTAGATAGGGCTCTTAAAGGTAGCGGAGTCGGGGGATATGGGGAGAAGGCAGGAACGGGGTACTGATTGGGGATGATCAGCCATGATCACATTGAATGGCGGTGCTGGCTCGAAGGGCCGAATGGCCTGCTCCTGCACCTGTTGTCAGGAACAGGGAACGCTGTAAGCACTCGGCAAGCTGGGCACCAGCTGAGGAATCAACCCTGTACCACTCACACTCGCCACAGTTACTGCTCGATCTGTGAGGGTTTTTCTGGCTTACATTAGCGGCTTACAGCATCTGCTTCCATAGACGGCTTAGGGGGGTCGGCATGACCCCAGCAAAAAGCATTTTATCGGGATGGATCACAGAAACGGTTTGGGAACAGCTCCATCCAAAGCGGCATGAAATTGCAGGGAATCGTGGAGGCAGCCCAGACGCATCACACAAACCAACCTCCCTTCCATTGACTCCATTTACACCTCACGCTGCCTCGCAAAGGCCGGCAGCACGACCGAGGACCAGTCGCACCCCCGGCCACTCCCTCTTCTCCCCTCACCCGTTGGGAAAAAGGCACAGAAGTGTGAAAACGCACACCTCCAGATTCAGGGACAGTCTCTTCCCAGCCGTTATCAGGCAACGGAACCATCCTGCCACAACGAGAGAGCGGTCCGGAACTACGATCTACCTCACTGGTGACACCTTTCCCAATTACGCGATTTTTTTCAGCGACTTGCCGGCACCTGCTTTTGGTCGTCGAAGAAATCTCGTAAGTGGGACCGGCCCTTTTGGACTATCTTTGATCCGACTTCACTGGACCTTATGTTGCACTAAACGTTATTCCCTTATCATGTATCTGTACACTGTGACTGGCTCGATTGTCATCTTGCACAGTCTTTCTGCCAACTGGTTAGCACGCAACAAAAGGCTTCCACCGTTCCAAATTGTCATGTGACAATCAACTAAACTAAACTATGGTAATTCGCCAAATGCACCAGCAAACTGCAGGAGCCGGCAGTACGCAGTTAGTATCTGTGCAGTTAGTTCATAGTCATAGAATGGAAACAAGCCCTTCAGACCAACTGGTCTATAGTGACCCAATTAAAGGGCATAGACAGTAGACAATAGGTGCAGGAGCAGGCCATTCGGCCCTTCGAGCCAGCACCACCATTCACTGTGATCATGGCTGATCATCCCCAATCAGTACCCCCGTTCCTGCCTTCTCCCCATATCCCCCGACTCCGCTATCTTTAAGTGCTCTGTCTAGCTCTCTCTTGAAAGCATCCAGAGAACCGGCCTCCACCGCCCTCTGAAACAGAGAATTCCACAGATTCACAACTCTCTGGGTGAAAAAATGTTTCCTCATCTCTGTTCTAAATAGAAACATAGAAACATCGAAAATAGGTGCAGGAGTAGGTCATTCGGCCCTTCGAGCCTGCACCGCCATTCAATATGATCACGGCTGATCATCCAATGGTCTACCCCTTATAATTAAACTGTGGCCCCTGGCTCTGGACTCCCCCAACATCGGGAACATGCTTCCTGCCTCTAGCGTGTCCAAACCTTTAATAATCTTATGTGATTCAATAAGATCCCCTCTCAGCCGCTCCATTCTCTCAGCATATGACAGTCCCGCCATCCCGGGAATTAACCTGGTGAACCTACGTTGCACTCCCTTCCAGGTGAGAGGGGCAAGTTTGAAGGAGGTGTGCGGGGCAAGTTTGTTTACGCAGATGGCAGCGGTTGCCTGGAACGCGCTGCCAGGGGCGGTGGTGGGGGCAGATACGAAACTGGCGTTTAAGAGACTTTTGGATAGGCGCATGGATATGCAGGGAATGGAGGGATATGGAGCACGTGAAGGTTAGGTCTTGGCATCGTGTATGGCACAGGCATTGTGGGCCGAAGGGCCTGTTTCTGTGCTATACTGTCCAACGTTCTATGTACTGTACCGACCAAGCAGATACAGCAAGGTGGACAAAAAAGCTGGAGAAACTCAGCGGGTGAGGCAGCATCTATGGAGCGAAGGAATGGGTGACGTTTCGGGTCGAGACCCTTCTTCAGACTGATGTGGGGACGGTGGGGGGGGGGGGCAGGAAGGAGAAACGAAGAGGCGGGGACAGTGGGCTGTGGGAGAGCTGGGAAGGGGAGGGGAAAGAGGGAGAAAGCAAGGACTACCTGAAAATGGACAAGTCAATGTTCATACGGCTGGGGTGTAGACACAGCAGATCAAGCTTTATATCCAAGTACCAGTGCGGCACGGTGGCGTTGCTGCCTCACTGCGCCAGAGACCCACGCTTGATCCAGACTACGGGTGCTGTCTGTGTGGAGCTCACACGTTCTCCCTGTAACCGGCGAGGGATTTCTCTGGGTGCTCTGTTTCCTCCCACATCCCAAAGGCGTGGAGCTTTGTAGGTTACTTGGCTTCTGTGCATTGCCCTTCGCCTTTAGGGTGCGAAAGTGGGATAGCATGGCACCAGTGTGCGGGGTGGTCAGTGGCTGGAGCGGGCCGGGCGGGCCCGTCTCCACGCTGCATCTCCAAATTGAACGAAAGGGATCCGTTTTCACACTAACGTTGCTCTCAAAGGAAGCGTTACTAAACCTTGGAAGGGGAGAAAAGATAGAAGAGGGGGTCGGTGGGGAGAACGAGGGACGTTTATGGGATAAATATGGAGGCTGATATCATAGTGGTGAGGAAGAGGCATTTAGATAGGCACTTGGAGATGCTGGGAATGGAGGGATATGGATCACGTGCCAGCAGAGGAGATTACTTTAACTTGGTATCACAGTCGGAACGGGCATTGTGGGACAAAGGGCCTCTTTCCTGCTGTGGTGTTCAATGCTCACTGTTTTAGTCACAAAGTGAGCAGTTTATGAGGGTTATAATGTAATAAAAATGAACTGCAGATGCTGGTTTAGACCAAAGACAGACACAATGTGCTGGAGTAACTCAACGTGTCAGGCAGCATCTCTGGAGAACGTGGACAGGTGACGTTTCGTGTCGGGACCCTTCTTCAGACTGAACTTTTTCACAGTAGGCGTATCTTGAGGAGGCGTATCTTGAGAATGAGCTGCAGATCCTGGTTTATACCAAAGGCAGACACAGAGTGCTGGAGTAACCCAGCGGGTCAGGCAGCATCTCTGGAGAACGTGGACAGGTGACGTTTCGGGTCGGGACCCTTCCTGAGACTGAAGAAGGGTCCCGACCCGAAACTTCACCTGCCCATTTTCTGCAGTTTATGAAGATGCAGTGTTATAGAGTCATAGACAATAGGCGCAGGAGTAGGCCATTCGGCCCTTCGAGCCAGCACCGTCATTCAATGTGATCATGGCTGATCGTCCCCGTTCCTGCCTTCTCCCCATATCCCCTGACTCCACTATCTTTAAGAGCTCTATCTAGCGTAGCTATCATACAGCATGGAAACAGGCCATTCGGCCCAACATGCCCAGACCGACCAACATGTTCGAGCTACCCTCTGCCCACCAGCCTGCGTTTGGCCCATATCCCTCCAAACCTGTTCTATCCATGTACCTGTCTAACTTAAACATTGGGATAGTCCCTGCCTAAACTCCTTCTCTGGCAGCATGTTCTACACACCCACCACCCTTTTTGTGAAAAAGTTAACCCTCAGAATCAATAAACAGACAATAGGTGCAGGAGTAGGCCATTCGGCCCTTCGAGCCAGCACCGCCATTCAATGTGATCATGGCTGATCATCCCCAATCAGTACCCCGTTCCTGCCTTCTCCCCATATCCCCTGACTCCGCTATCTTTCAGAGCCCAATCACACTCTCTCTTGAAAGCATCCAGAGAATTGGCCTCCACCGCCCTCTGAGGCAGAGAATTCCACAGATTCACAACTCTCTGGGTGAAAAAGTGTTTCCTCGTCTCTGTTCTAAATGGCCCTACCTCTTATTCTTGAACTGTGGCCCCTGGGTCTGGACTCCCCCAACATTGGGAACAATGTTCCAATTCCCGCCTGTTTAAATCTCTTCCCCCTGCACCTTAAACCTGTGTCCTCTGATCCTCGATTCACCTCTTCACCTGTTGGATAAGTGCAGGGAATTGTCAGCCGGTATGAGCACTGCGTGAGCTGCTGTTTCACATCAGCAAGCAGTTAAACGCGCCCAACTGATCAACTCAGCAAACTGGGGCCTGGTGCAATCTCGCTGCCGGCAGCATAGACATTAACTGCAGTGTGGGCGTCTTACGAAAGGTCGATGACATTAGTCAGACTGCAGGGAGCTGTGGGCATCAGCAGCAACTTATACAATGGCTTGCTGATGTGTTAACAAAAATCCCAAGCACACAACATAACGGAAATGAAATAATATTAATCAGGATAAGCATGAAGGGGGATAGGCACGGGTGAGGCCATTCGGCCCTTTGAGGCTGCTCTGTCATTCCATGGCTGCCTTGCTGCTATCTCCTTCCACCTGATCTCGAGTGGCACGGTGGCGCAGCGGGACAACTACCACCTTACAGCTCCCGGGTTCGATCCCGACTACGGGCGCTGTCTGTATGGAGTTTGTACGTTCTCCCCGTGACCTGCGTGCGTTTTCTCTGAGATAGACAATAGACAGTCGGTGCAGGAGTAGGCCATTCGGCCCTTCGAGCCAGCACCGCCATTCAATGTAATCATGGCTGATCATCCCCAATCAGTACCCCGTTCCTGCCTTCTCCCCAAATCCCTAAGAGCCCTATCTAGCTCTTTCTTGAGAGTATCCAGCAAACCGGCCTCCACCGCCCTCTGAGGCAGAGAATTCAACAGACTCACAACTCTCTGTGAGAAACAGTGTTTCCTCGTCTCCATTCCAAATGGCTTACCCCTTATTCTTAAACTGTGGCCCAAATGTTTTCATGTATTATTCCTAACTGTCACTGTATGTCATGTTGTCACTTGCGGCGGAGCACCAAGGCAAATTCCTTGTATGTGAATACTTGGCCAATAAATCTACTTACTTAATTAAAGATAGCGGAGTCAATGGATATGGGGTCAATTCAATTCCATTCAATCACATTGAATGGCGGTGCTGGCTCAAAGGGCTGAATGGCCTACTCCTGCACCTATTGTCTATTGTCTATTAAGATTGTTAAGGGCTTGGACACACTAGAGGCAGGAAACATGTTCCCAATGTTGGGGGAGTCAAGAACCAGGGGCCACAGTTTAAGAAATCCCCTAGCGGAGTCAGGGGATATGGGGAGAAGTCAGGAACGATCCCCATATCAGGAGAAGTCAGGAACGATCAGGGGTACTGATTGGGAACGATCAGCCATTGAATGGCGCTGCTGATTCGAAGGGCCAAATGGCCTATTCCTGCACCGATTGTCTATTGTCTAATAAGGAGTAAGCCATTTAGAACGGAGACGAGGAAACACTTTTTCTCACAGAGAGTGGTGAGTCTGTGGAATTCTCTGCCTCAGAGAGCGGTGCGGGCCGGTTCACTGGATGCTTTGCAAGAGAGAGCTAGATAGGGCTCTTGAAGATAGCGGAGTCAGGGGATATGGGGAGAAGGCAGGAACGGGGTACTGATTGGGGATGATCAGCCATGATCACATTGAATGGCGGTGCTGGCTCGCAGGGCCGAATGGCCTACTCCTGCACCTATTGTCTATTTGGTGCGTGGGGAACCTTTGGGTCAACGCACAGCCGTGTGTTTTTACCGAGGCGGCTCCAGGGATTTATTAACTGTTCAGCCGTTGGGTGGTCCCATTAAACCAGCCTCCTGTCATCAGAAACCCTTAAACACACAGGCCCGTTATCGCAATTATTTGACTCGGAAACGCAGGCAGATAAACCAACCCCCGGTTTATCATTTGATGTTATCATTAAGATTCCCCCCCCACAGTGCGTGAGTAGCATAATGCAGACTGGAGCGTTACTCTGTGATGTCCCTGCATCTTGTACTCTGGGGGGGGGGGGGTTGGGCAAATTACTGCCGAATCTGTCGTTCCGCTTGTAGGTTTTCCACGAGATAACCATCCAATTCTTAACCTCACTTCCTTCCCCCAAGCAAGCAACATCCAATCCAATGAGGAGAGAACTTTAAAATCTATTTGCAAATAGTTATGTTTGAGAAGGAACTGCAGATGCTGGAAAAATCGAGGGTAGACGAAAAATGCTGGAGAAACTCAGCGGGTGAGGCAGCATCTATGGATCGAAGGAATATTCCTTCGCTCCATAGATGCTGCCTCACCCATAACCCAAACTATAACTCAGGCTAATTTTATAAAAAACATAACAAATTATAAAAGGACTGGACAAGCTAGATGCAGGAAAAAAATGTTCCTAATGTTAGGCGAGACCAGAACCAGGGGCCGCAGTCTTAGAATAAAGGGGAGGCCATTTAAGACTGAGGTGAGAAAAAACGTTTTCAACCAGAGAGTTGTGAATTTGTGGAATTCCCTGCCACTGGGGGCAGTGGAGGCCAAGTCACTGGATGGATTTAAGAGAGTTAGATAGAGCTCTAGGGCCGAGGTTCTCAACCTTGTTTGCCCCATGCACCCCTTTCACCATATGTCAGAATGTCAATCCCCCCCTCCTTTCCAAGATTGTCTGCCTCAAAAAGTGCATTCCAAATAATATGCAAAGGCAATAAAAAGATCAACATTCTAACAGTTTGAGTTTGCTAATCTGTGGTCCCAATCCCCCCCCCCCCCCTGAAAACCTGAAATCCCCCCCTGGGGGGAATTCCCCCCCTGGTTGAGAACCCCTGCTCTAGAGGCTAGTGGAGTCTAGGGATATGGGGAAAAGGCAGGCACGGGTTATTGATAGTGGGCCGATCAGCCATGATCACAATGAATGGCGGTGCTGGCTCGAAGGGCTGAATGGCCTCCTCCTGCACCTATTTTCGATGTTTTCTATGTTTTCTAGGCCTTCAAGTCCCAGCAACATCCTCGTAAATCCTCTCTGAAATCCTTCCTATGGCAGGAAGACCATAACTGAACATAATACTCCAAATAGGCGACGCTTCACTCTATGACTCCAACTCAGCGGGACAGGCAGCATCTCTGGAGAGAAGGAATGGGTGACCTTTCAGGTCGAGGCCCTTCTTCAGACGTAGATGCCGCCTCAGCCGTTGAGTTTCTCCAGCATTTTCGTCTACCTTGCAAATAATCACGGTGCATTTTGAACGCAGGAAAAAATGTTCCCGATGTTGGGGGAGTCCAGAACCAGGGGGTCACAGTTTTTATAGAATAAGGCCATTTAGGACTGAGGTGAGGAAAAACTTTTTCACCCAGAGAGTTGTGAATCTGTGGAATTCTCTGCCACAGAAGGCAGTGGAGGCCAATTCACTGGATGTCTTCAGGAGAGAGTTAGATATAGTTCTTAGCGCTATCGGAATCAAAGGATATGGGGAGAAAACAGAAACGGGGTACTGATTTTGAATGATCAGCCATGATCATGTTGGATGGTGGTGCTGACCCGAAGGGCCGAATGGCCCACTCCCGCACCTATTTTCTATGTTTCCATGTTTCTATGAATGAGTAGGTTAACCGATAATGAGTGTTTGACTACACGGGGCCTGTACTCGCTGGAGTTTAGAAGAATGAGGGGGGGACCTCATTGAAACGTACAGAGTAGTGAAAGGCTTGGATAGAGTGGATGTGGAGAGGATGTTCCCACTAGTGGGAGAGTCTAGCACTGGAAGTCATAGCCTCAGAATTAAAGGACGTTATTTTATGAAGGAGACGAGGATGAATTTCTTCAGTCAGAGGGCGGTGAATCTGTGGAATTCTTTGTCACAGAAGGCTGTGGAGGCCAAGTCAGTAGATATATATCTAAGGCAGAGATAGATAGATTCTTGATGAGTGCGGGTGTCAGAGGTTATGGGGAGAAGGCAGGAGAATGGGGCTAGGAGGGAGAGATAGATCAGCCATGATTGAATGGAGGAGTAGACTTGATGGGCCGAATGGCCTAATTTAACTCCTATCCCTTATGACCTATGAATTCTGAGGAAGTTTTTGGTGAGAACTAAAATCCAGAACCTATATGGCTTGGAACAGAACGGATATTGATAGGTGTAGGAAGGATCTGCAGATGCTGGTTTACGCCGAAAATCGACACAAAGTGCTGGAGTAACTGGTGAAGGAAGTCATGAGAGGAAAATAATCAAGAGAGGAATAGACCAGGTAGGCGCACAGAGTCTCTTGCCCAGAGTAGGGGAATCGAGGACCAGAGGACAGAGGTTCAAGGTGAAGGGGAAAAGATTTAATAGGAATCTGAGGGGTAACTTTTTCACACAGAGGGTGGTGGGTGTATGGAACAAGCTGCCAGAGGAGGTAGTTGAGGCAGGGACTATCCCAACGTTTAAGAAACAGTTAGACAAGTGCATGGATAGGACAGGTTTAAAGGGATATGGACCAAACGCGGGCAGGTGGGACATGTTGGCCGGTGTGGGTAAGTTAGGCCAAAGGGCCTGATTCCACGCTGTATCACTCTATGCCTCCAACTCAGTGGGTCAGGCAGCCTCTCTGGAGAAAAGGAATGGGTGACGCTTTGGGTCAAGACCCTTCTTCAGACTGAGAGTCAGGGGAAACGAGAGATATAGGTGGGACCTGCTAAGTACTGTCTATATCTCTCTCACCTGACCCTCAGTCTGAAGAAGGGTCTCGACCCGAAACGTCACCCAATCCTTCCCTCCAGAGATGCTGCCTGACCCGCTGAGTTACTCCAGCTTTTTGTGTCTTTGATCGGGCATGTTTTGCACGCAGAGGGAGGTGGGTGCCTGGAACATCTGCCAGGGGTGGTGGTCAAGGTAGATAAGATAGTTGTCTTTAAGAAGCCTTTAGATATGCACATGGATATAGACAATAGACAATAGGTGCAGGAGTAGGCCATTTGGCCCTTCAGGCTGGCACCGCCATTCAGTGTGATCATGCCTGATCATCCCCAATCAGTACCCCGTTCCTGCCTTCTCTCCATATCATAGAAACATAGAAAATAGGTGCAGGAGTAGGCCATTCGGCCCTTCAAGCCTGCACCGCCATTCAATATGATCATGGCTGATCATCCAACTCAATATCCCGTACCTGCCTTCTCTCCATACCCCCTGATCCCTTCAGCCACAAGGGCCACATCTAACTCCCTCTTAAATATAGCCAATGAACTGGCCTCAACTACCTTCTGTGGCAGAGAATTCCAGAGAATCTCTCTGTGTGAAAAATGTTTTTCTCATCTCGGTCCTAAATGATTTCCCCCTTATCCTTAAACTGTGACCCCTTGTTCTGGACTTCCCCAACATCGGGAACAATCTTCCTGCATCTAGCCTGTCCAACCACTTAAGAATTTTGTACGTTTCTATAAGACCCCCCCTCAGTCTTCTAAATTCTAGCGAGTACAAGCCGAGTCTATCCAGTCTTTCCTCATATGAAAGTCCTGCCATCCCAGGAATCAGTCTGGTGAACCTTCTCTGTACCCCCTCTATGGCAAGAATGTATTTCCTCAGATTTGGAGACCAAAGCTGTACGCAATACTCCAGACGTGGTCTCACCAAAACCCTGTACAACTGCAGTAGAACCTCCCTGCTCCTATACTCAAATCCTTTTGCTATGAATGCTAACATATCATTTGCTTTCTTCAGTGCCTGCTGCACCTGCATGCCTACTTTCAGTGACTGGTGTACCATGATACCCAGGTCTCGCTGCATCTCCCCTTTTCCTAATCTGCCACCATTCAGATAATAGTCTACTTTCCTGTTTTTGCCACCAAAGTGGATAACCTCACATCTATCCACATTATACTGCATCTGCCATGCATTTGCCCACTCACCCAGCCTATCCAAGTCACCTTGCAGCCTCCTAGCATCCTCCTCACACCAAACACTACCCCCCAGCTTAGTGTCATCCGCAAACTTGGAGATGTTGCATTCAATTCCCTCGTCCAAATCATTAATATATATTGTAAATCGCTGGGGTCTCAGCACTGAGCCTTGCGGTACCCCACTAGTCACTGCCTGCCATTCTGAAAATGACCCGTTTACTCCTACTCTTTGCTTCCTGTCTGCCAGCCAGTTCTTTATCCACATCAATACTGAACACCCAATACCATGTGATTTAAGTTTGTATACTAATATCTTATGTGGGACCTTGTCGAAAGCCTTCTGAAAGTCCAGATATAACACATCCACTGGTTCTCCCTTATCCACGCTACTAGTTACATCCTCGAAAAATTCTATAAGATTCGTCAGACATGATTTACCTTTCGTAAATCCATGCTGACTTTGTCCAATGATTTCACCACTTTCCAAATGTGCTGCTATCCCATCTTTAATAACTGACTCTAGCAGTTTCCCCACTACTGATGTTAGACTAACTGGTCTGTAATTCCCTGTTTTCTCTCTCACTCCCTTTTTAAAAAGTGGGGTTACATTAGATACCCTCCAATCCTCAGGAACTACTCCAGAATCTAAAGTATTGAAAAATTATCACTAATGCATCCACTATTTCTGGGGCTACTTCCTTAAGTACTCTGGGATGCAGCCTATCTGGCCCTGGGGGGATTTATCGGCCTTTAATCCATTCATTTTACCTCTGAAACACCACTTCCCGGCTAACCTGGATTTCACTCAGTTCCTCCACCTTATTTGACCCCCGGTCCCCTGGCAGATTATTTATGTCTTCCTTAGTGAAGACAGAACCAAAGTAGTTATTCACTTGGTCTGCCATGTCCTTGTTCCCCAAGATCAATTCACCTGTTTCTGACTGCAAGGGACCGACATTTGTTTTAACTAATCTTTTTCTCTTCACATATCTACAAAAATTTTTGCAGTCAGTTTTCTTTCATAATCTATTTTCCCTTTCCTAATTAAGTACAGGAGCAGGGAGGTTCTACTTCAGTTGTATAGGGTCTTGGTGAGACCACACCTGGAGTATTGCGTACAGTTTTGGTCTCCTAATCTGAGGAAGGACATTATTGCCATAGAGGGAGTGCAGAGAAGGTTCACCAGACTGATTCCTGGGATGTCAGGACTGTCTTATGAAGAAAGACTGGATAGACTCGGTTTATACTCTCTGGAATTTAGGAGATTGAGAGGGGATCTTATAGAAACTTACAAAATTCTTAAGGGGTTGGACAGGCTAGATGCAGGAAGATTGTTCCCGATGTTGGGGAAGTCCAGGACAAGGGTCACAGCTTAAGGATAAGGGGGAAATCCTTTAAGACCGAGATGAGAAAGACTTTTTTCACACAGAGAGTGGTGAGTCTCTGGAACTCTCTGCCACAGAGGGTAATTGAGGCCAGTTCATTGGCTATATTTAAGAGTGAGTTGGATGTGGCCCTTGTGGCTAAGGGGATCAGAGGGTATGGAGAGAAGGCAGGTACGGGATACTGAGTTGGATGATCAGCCATGATCATATTGAATGGCGGTGCAGGCTCGAAGGGCTGAATGGCCTACTTCTGCACCTAATTTCTATGTTTCTATGTTTCTATGTTTCTAAGTCCTTTTTCCTCCTCTGCTGGACTCGGAATTTCTCCCAGTCCTCTGGTAGGCTGCTTTTTCTGGCTAATTTGTATGCTTCATCTTTAGTTTTGATACTATCCCTGATTTCCCTTGTTATCCACGGATGCACTACCTTCCCTGATTTATTCTTTTGCCAAACTGGGATGAACAATTGTCGTAGTTCATCCATGAAGTCTTTAAATGCCTTAAATTGTACATCCACCGTCAACCCTTTAAGAATGAATTGCCAGTCTATCTTGGCCAATCCATGTCTCATACCCTCAAAGTTACCTTTCTTTAAGTTCAGAACCCTTGTTTCTGAATTAATTATGTCACTCTCCATCCAAATGAAGAACTCAACCATATTGTGGTCACTCTTGCCCAAGGGGCCACGCACAACAAGACTGCTAACTAACCCTTCCTCATTACTCAGTACCCAGTCTAGAATAGCCTGCTCTCTTGTTGGTTCCTCTATATTTTGGTTTAGAAAACTATCCCGCATACATTCCAAGAAATCCTCTTCCTCAGCACCCCTGCCAATTTGATTCACCCAATCTATATGTAGATTGAAGTCACCCATTAAACCTGTTTTACCCTTGTTGCACGCATTTCTAATTTCATGTTTGATGCCATCCCCAACTTCACTACTACTGTTAGGTGGCCTGTACACAACTCCCACTAGCGTTTTCTGCCCCTTAGTGTTTTGCAGCTCTACCCATATCGATTCCACATCCTCCAAGCTAATGTCCTTCCTTTCTATTGCGTAAATCTCCTCTCTAACCAGCAACGCTACCCCACCTCCTTTTCCTTTCTGTCTATCCCTCCTGAATATTGAATATCCCTGGATGTTCAGCTCCCAGCCTTGGTCACCCTGGAGGCATGTCACCGTGATCCCAACTATAGCATAGTCATTCATAGCTATCTGCACATTTAACTCATCTACCTTATTACAAATGCTCCTTGCATTGAGACACAAAGCCTTCAGGCTTGTTTTTACAACACTTATATCCCTTGACTCCGCTATCTTCAAGAGCCGTATCTAGCTCTCTCTTGAAAGTATCCATAGAACCAGCCTCCACCGCCCTCTGAGGCAGAGAATTCCACAGACTCACAACTCTCTGTGAGAAAAAGTGTTTCCTCGACTCCGTTCTAAATGGCTTACCCCTTATTCTTAAACTGTGGCCCCTGGTTCTGGACTCCCCCAACATCGGGAACATGTTTCCTGCCTCTAGCGTGTCCAAACCCTTAACAATCTTATATGTTTCAATAAGATCCCCTCTCATCCTTCTAAACCCCAGAGTGTACAAGCCCAGCCGCTCCATTCACTCAGCATATGACAGTCCCACCATCCTGGGAATTAACCTTGTAAATCAACGCTGCACTTAATTATGTTCTTCCTCAAATTAAGGGGCCAAAACTGCACTTAATATTCCAGGTGTGGTCTCACTAGGGCCCTGTACAACTGCAGAAGGACCTGTTTGCTCCTATACTCAACTCCTCTTGTTATAAAGGCCAACATGCCATTGGCTTTCTTCACTGCCTGCTGCACCTGCATGCTTACTTTCAGTACTTACAAGGAACTGCAGATACTGTTTTGTTCCAAAAAATTACACAAAGTGCTGGAGTAACTCAGCAGGTCAGGCAGCATCTCTGCAGAACGTGGATGGGTGACTATCCATGTTCTCCCAAGTGCTGTAATGTCTTGGGTTCTTGACGATCAGCAGTGACCAAATGGGCCGAATGGCCTGCTTTGTGCGCTTTGTGCCTTTACCACCTGCAAAACCTCCTTCAGATCATAAGTCCATAAGACAGAGTAGCAGAAATAGGCCATTCAGCCCATCGGGTCTGTTCCGCCATTCGATCAAGGCTGGTCTACTTCTCCTGCTCAACAACATTCTCCTGCCTTCACCCCATAATCTTTAACGTCCTTATAAATCGAGAATCTATAAATGTCTGAAGAGATGGCCAGTCCAGTTCAGTCTATTGTCACGTGTACCGAGGTACGGTGAAAAGCTTTTGTTGCGTGCTAACCAGTCAGCGGAAAGACAATACATCATTACAATCCACCCATTTACAGTGTATAGATACACAATAAAGGAATAACATTTAGTGCAAGGTAAAGCCAGCAAAGTCCGATCAAGGATAGTCCAAGGGTCACCAATGAGCTCAGATAGTAGTTCAGCGCTGCTCTCTGGTTGTGGTGGGATGATTCAGTTGCCTGATAACAGCCGGGAAGAAACTGTCCCTGAATCTGGAGGTGTGCGTTTTCACACGTCTCTACCTTTTGCCCGATGGGAGAGGGGAGAAGAGGGAGCAGTGACCAAAGATCCTGCAGCGAGCAAGATAGACCACTCGACGAAAAAGGCCTAGTACGGTCATGGGCAGATCGATGGGTCAATTTTCGGCCCCATTTCCGTAACCGGCTTCCGTCCCCGCACCAAAGATCCCGTAGCGGAGCAAGGATAACCAGCGCGGAGACGGAAGCCGGTTACGGAAACATCCTCGTAAAAATAAAAGTTATTTGGTAAAATTCTTCTCCTCATTTTCAGAATTATAATTTATTAACATAAACTGTTCCCCCGCAACGTTGATTACACTGCGGGTCGGGTCGGGTCGGGTCAGGTTACTGAAATGGAGGCCCACGTGCCGCTCCGTTGCGTACCACACGTCAGCCCGTTGCGTTTAGCAGGAGTGGTCTCTCTTGCTCCGCTATAGGATCTGTGGTAGTGACCAGGGTGCGACCCGCTGAGTTACTCCGGCATTTGTAGTGTTTGTCCTCTGGAAAAAGGGGACGCTCTCTCACGGTTGTTACAGCGGCTCGTGACAAACCCGTCCACAACCGAGCCTGACCCTCCCCGGCACGAACATCCCAAGACGATTGTGCTTCTCGCAGCAAATGGTGAGCGATAGCGTGTCCAAACTCTGGATTTTGGCATCACAAGTCCAAACAAAGGCTGAAGTTCCACTAATTAAACATCACAAACAGTCCACGCTTGGCTGGCGTGCTCTGTCTAACTGGAAGTGTGGAAGCGCACTGTCACTTATGGATTAGAACCAGGGTCTGAGGAAGGGTTTCGAGCTGAAAGTCTCCCTCTCTCTCTCTCTCTCTCTCTCTCCCCTCTCTCACTCCTCACATTCTCTCTCCCCTCTCCCTCTCTCTCCCACCCTCTCACACTCTCCTCCCTTTCTCTCCCCTTCTCTCTCTCTCTCCCCCTCCCTCTCTTTCTCTCTCTCACCCTCTGTCTCCCTCTCCCCACTCTTACTTTCTCTCTCTCTCTCTCTCTCTCACCCACTGTCTCCCTCTCTCTCTCTCTCCCCCTCTCTCTCCCACCCTCTCTCTCTCCTCACTTCTTTTCTCTCCCTCTCCCTCTCTCTTTCACCCCGCACTACCTCTCTCCTTCTCTCCCTTATCCTTGCTCCTTCTCTCCTTCTCTCTCTTCCTCCAGCTCCTTCACCCCTCTCATTCCCCCTCCCATTTGTCCTCTGTCTCTTGTTCTCTCTCGCCTTCCCTCTCTTCTTCTCCCTCTCGCCCTTGCTCTCTTTTTTTCCTCTCTCTCTCTCTCTCTCTCTCTCTCAAACACACTTTATTATCTCCCTCCTTCCCCCTTTCTCGTGCCCTCTCCTCTTCCTCTCTCTCTCTCTCTCTCTCTCTCTCTCTCTCTCTCTCTCTCTCAAACACACTTTATTATCTTCCTCCTTCCCTTTCTCTTGCCCTCTCCTCTTCCTCTCTCTCTCAGGTGTCTGCTTCAGTGGGCACCATCTTGGATGTATAATGGAAACTTACAGTACGTTCATGGCGAAGGAGAAGGCGACAGACGGCTGAGGAGGCTGCCGGCGGGTACTCTTAAGGCAGAGATAGATAGATTCATGATTAGTGCGGGTGTCAGGGGTTACGGGGAGAAGGCAGGAGAATGGGGTTAGGAGCGAGAGACAGATCAGCCGTGATTGAAAGTCGGGGTAGACTTGATGGGCCGAATGGCCTAATTCTGCTCCTATCACAGGATCTTATGACCATTGTTGCCTGCGCCAACTACCCCGTTCAGTTTAGAGACACAGAGTGGAATCAGGCCCTTCGGCCCTCGAGTCCGCACCGACCAGCGATCCCCGCACAGTAACACTACCCTGCACGCACACGGAACAATTTACACTTTTTTACCAAAGCCAAATAACCTACAAACCTGCACCTCAATAGACAATAGGTGCAGGAGTAGGCCATTCGGCCCTTCAAGCCAGCACCGCCATTCAATGTGATCATGGCTGATCATCCCCAATCAGTACCCCGTTCCTGCCTTCTCCCCATATCCCCTGACTCCGCTATTTTCTAAGAGCCCTATCTAGCTCTCTCTTGAAAGCATCCAGAGAACCGGCCTCCACCGCCCTCTGAGGCAGAGAATTCCACAGACTCACCACTCTCTGTGAGAAAAAGCGTTTCCTCGTCTCCATTCTAAATGGCTTACCCCTTATTCTTAAACTGTGGCCCCTGGTTCTGGACTCCCCCAACGTCGGGAACATGTTCCGGACTCCTCCAACATCGGGGACATCGTCTTTAGAGTGAGGGATGAAACGGGGGCACCCCGTGGTCAGGATGGAACCCGGGTCTCTGGCGCCGCGAGGCAGCGCCTCTACCGACTGTGCCGCCCAGGTTTAAAGGCAACATGAACCGAGAACGGCCCAGCGCAGGAGCAGGCCCTTCAACCCGCGCAGACTCTGCCGAAAAAACACGACGCCTCGTTAAACCGATCTCATCGACCTGCACGTGAACAATGTATCCCTCCATTCCCTGCACATCCATGTGCCTGTCTAAAGGTCTCTTACATCGTCCCGGCCTGAGAGGGCCTGAAAACATCGGGCTGGCTGCGAAGGCCACAAATAGGCCCCGACCTCGGGCGATCACAGAGGAGGGGGACTGAACTTTCTGATGCCGTTCCCCACGGTGGGAAATTTTGATTCTGTTTGTGGGGGACGTTTATGTTGAATTCTATAATGTGTTCTGTCATTTTTCTTATTTTTAATTTTTCTTTGGATGTAAGGAAACTTAATTATTTCTTTTATGTAAAGCATTTTGGTTTCAACGCAAGTTGATTTAAACGTGCTATATAAATAAAATGTACTTATTTACTTCACTATACTAACCGCCACTGTCGTATATCCTCCTCACCCACCACCCTCTGTAAAAAAACCTGCCCCACGCATCTCTTTTAAAGTCCCCCCCCCCCTCACCTTAAAGCCATGCCCTCTAGTGTTGGACCCTGGGGGAAGGTTTCTGAATGTCCACCCTATCCACGCCTCTCATAGTTTTAAAAACATCACCAATCAGGTCCGTCACAAAGCAGATCTTCTGAGAGAATGGAGCGGCTGGGCTTGTACACTCTGGAATTTAGAAGGATGAGAGGAAACCTCATTGAAACATATAAGATTGTTAAGGGTTTGGACACACAAGAGGCAGGAAACATGTTCCCGATGTTGGGGGAGTCCAGAACCAGGGGCCACAGTTTAGGAATAAGGGGTAAGCCGTTCAGAATGGAGACGGGGAAACACTTTTTCTCACAGAGAGTGGTGAGACTGTGGAATTCTCTGCCTCAGAGGGCGGTGGAGGCCGGTTCTCTGGATACTTTCAAGAGAGAGCTAGTTAGGGCTCTTAAAGATAGCAGAGTCAGGGGATATGGGGAGAAGGCAGAAACGGGGTACTGATTGGGGATGATCAGCCATGATCACATTGAATGGCGGTGCTGGCTCGAAGGGCTGAATGGCCTACTCCTGCACCTGTTTTCTATGTTTCTAACGTCCTTTAATTCTGAGGCTGTGACCTCTGGTCCTGGACTCTCCCACTAGTGGAAACATCCTCTCCACATCCACTCTATCCAGGCCTGAGGAAGGGTCTGGACCAGAAACGGCCCCCATTCATTCCCTCTCTCCAGAGACGCTGCCTGTCCCGCTGAGTTACTCACTACACCAGCATTTAGTGTCGAGATCTCCTCTCCACCCCGGACCGAGCCAGACACACACGGACCATCTGTCTCCTTACCGATGGTGGACACCACGGTGCCCACGAAGTAGAAGGAGCCGGCGAAGTCCCATCGCGGGCGCGTCTCGTCCACCCGCACCCCGGCCATCCCGGCCTCCTCGTAGTGCCGGAGGAAGACGCTGAGCTCGGCCCGGCTGATGTTGTGGCGGCGGCTGAAGTCCTCCCGCCTCTGCAGCCACTGGCGCTGGGCTTCCTTCTCCCGCTCCCGCTCCATGGCCGAGAACACGGCAGCCCCGCACACCAGGTAGAAGCCGATCAGCAGGGCCAGCAGGGCGAAGCGGGCATTGTCCTCGTTCAGGTGGCCCGAGCAGCCCCAGCGGGCAGCCATGGGCACCCGGGCCGGTGGTGGAGTGTGGTGGTGGGTGTGGTGGTGGTGTGTGGTGGTGTGTGTGTGGTGTGGTGGGTGTGGGTGGTGTGGGTGTGTGGTGGTGGTGGTGGTGTGTGTGGTGTGGTGTGGGTGTGTGTGGTGGTGTGGGTGGGTGGGTGTGTGTGGGTGTGTGGTGTGGGTGGTGGGTGGTGTGGGTGTGTGGTGTGGTGTGTGTGGGTGGTGTGGTGGGTGGGTGTGGTGTGGGTGGTGGGTGGGTGTGTGGTGGGTGTAGGTGGGTGTGTGGTGGGTGTGGGTGGGTGTGTGGTGGTGTGGTGGGTGTGTGGTGGTGTGGGTGGGTGTGTGGGTGGGTGTGTGGTGGTGTGGGTGGTGTGTGGTGGTGTGTGGGTGTGTGGTGTGTGGGTGGTGTGGGGTGTGTGGGTGGGTGGGTGTGGGTGTGTGGGTGTTGGTGGTTGGGTGTGGGTGGGTGTGTGGGTGTGTGGTGGTGTGGGTGTGGGTGGGTGTGTGGTGGTGTGTGGTGGGTGGGTGGTGGGTGTGTGGTGGTGTGGGTGGGTGTGTGTGGTGTGGGTGTGTGGGTGGTGTGGGTGGGTGTGGTGGGTGTGGTGTGTGGTGGGTGTGGGTGGGTGTGTGGGGTGTGTGGGTGTGTGGGTGGGTGTGTGGGTGGGTGTGTGGTGGTGGTGGTGTGGTGTGGGGTGGGTGTGTGGGTGGTGGGGTGGGTGTGTGGGTGGGGTGGGTGTGTGGTGGGTGGTGGTGGGTGTGTGGGTGTGTGTGTGGGTGGGTGGGGTGGGTGGGTGGGTGTGGGGTGGGTGTGTGGGGTGTGGTGTGGGTGGTGTGGGGTGTGTGTGTGTGTGTGGTGGTGTGTGGTGTGTGTGGTGTGGTGTGGGTGGTGGGTGGGTGTGTGGTGTGGGTGGTGTGGGTGGTGTGGGTGGTGGTGTGGGTGGGTGTGGGATGGGTGGGTGTGTAGGTGGGTGTGTGGTGGTGGGTTTCGAGCAGGGGCCACTCAGCCCAGGCACGGCAAGATAGCAAGATCCCACCAACTCAGAAGCGACGGCTCAGCGCCTCGGTTCTTGGTTTCTTGGTCCTCCAAAATATTCCAAATGGAATTTTAAACTGGTGGTGGAGGGAAGAACTTAAAAGGTTTTTTTGGGAAGAAAGAGCTACCTTAAATGTAGTTGCGTCTGGTTGGGTAACGATGGTAGAGTGAAGATTATTCCATGCGTTAACTGTGCGGGGGAAGGACAAATTGCTGTACACATCCTTGGGAATAATTGGAAGGCCCACCTTGGCCCTCTGGGCTAGTAGTTGGGTCCTCAATGGAAGTCGCTCGGATGGGCCAGCAGGCGGGAGTTGGGCCGAAGGGCCGGGATCCGTGCTGTGTGACTCAGTAACATTAACACAGCCCCGGTCTGTGGCAAGCGAGGAAGCAGGATAACGTGCAGCCAGCGTGAACGGGCGATCGGCGGACGGCCTGGGCGCGGCGGGCCGAAGGGCCTGTTCCCATTCTGTGTCTTTCGATTCAATTCAATTCAAAACACAAAGTGCTGGGATCTTGAGCTCGGGAACTGGGTGCTGGAGCAACTCAGCGGGTCAGGCAGCATCTGTGGAGGGAAGTGCAGACTAGTTTCAGACTGAGGTTCTCCTTAAAGTAGACGATGGATGATCTACGACCTCGAGCGTTGAGCTTCCCCCTCTCTCTCTTTATCACTCACTCACTCACTCACACTCTCTCACTCACCCACTCTCTCTCTCTCTCTCTCTCTCACTCTCACTCTCTCTCTCTCTCACTCAATCACTCACACTCTCACTCTCTCTCTCTCTCACTCTCTCACACTCTCTCTCTCTCTCTCACTCTCTCCCTCACCCACTCTCTCTCTCTCTCTATCACTCACAGACTCTCTCCCTCACTCACTCTCACTCTCTCTCTTTCTCACTCTCTCACTCACTCTGTCTCTCCCCCCTCTCTCTCTCTCTCTCTCTCTCTCTCACTCTTACTCCCCCCCTCTCTGTCTGTCTCTCCCCCCCTCTCTCGCTCTCTCTCTCACTCTCTCTCTCTCTCACTCTGTCTCCCCCTCCCTCTCACTCTCTCTCTCACAATATTCTCCCCTCAAAGAAGCTGCTCCGGCCATCCCAACATGTTCCCAACATGTCTCCTCCCTAGTTAGACGTGTCGGGGATCCAGGTTGACTCCCTCCCTGGCGAAGTCACCTCTTGGGTGCTGGCTCGAAGGGCCGAATGGCCTCCTCCTGCACCTATTTTCCATGTTCCATGTTCCAGCACCCCTCCATCTCCTGAAGCCCAGGCTGATAAACCTCGCCCGCCAGCCCGGAGATGAACCTCAAGAGCGAGGTTTCAGCTTTGGGAGAAGACCCAACCTCATGTCCTCGGTCTCCGAGATACTTCCCCAGCGCCACTCAACGTCCAAGACACCTCCACGAGCCCCAGCCTCAAAGTCCAAGCCTCAAGGTCCCAGTCAACTGGTGGCAAGGAAGGTTATGCCCCTGTCCCACTTAGGAAACCCGAACGGAAACCTCTGGAGACTTCCAAGGTTTCCGCGCGGTCCCCGGAGGTTCCCGGAGGTCTTTGTCCTCCGGCAACCACCTTCAACTAGCATCGCAACCGGCTTCGACTAAAAAAAAAAATTACCGATCTTTAAAACGGAAACCACTTTCGACCATCAGGGAGACTGACAAAAACCTCCGGGAACCAACGGGAACCGCACGGAAACCTTGGCTGGGGCGCAAAGTCTCCAGAGGTCTCCGTTCGGGCTTCCTAAGTGGGACAGGGGGCATAAGGCGCAAAACGCTGGGGTAACTCACAGGACCATTCAAGGAAAATAAATATAAAGTGAGTATGGGGGGGGGGGGGGGGGGGGGGGGGGGGGGGGGGGAAGTTGTCTGTTTGCGGCTACAATTAGAAGGGAAAGATAATATTAGATCAAAGAAAAACGAGACCAACAAAACCAAATAAAGCAAACATTATTGGGAAACACATTTCTGAACTCAGCAGAGGAGGATGAAGAGAGGAGAGGGGGCGAAAAAAAAGACACAAAGTACTGGAGTAACTCAACAGGTCTATCAGCAAGGATCGACACAAAATGTTGGAGTAACTCAGCGGGCGAGGTTACCTCGCCCGCTGAGTTACTCCAGCATTTTGTGGTCCCAGGCAACTAACTCCACTCCCGGAGTTGGTTCCAGACCCTGAGTCCTTCCAGTGGGCGGATCCGCACGAAGAGAGAGGTTGTTGCTGGTGGTACCTGCTGCTTGCATGGGCGGCGATGTCCGCGACTGTGGGCGACTCCTCTACCCCTGGGTACAAGGACACGGCCACACTGCCCCCCTCATACCCCCCCCCAGCCCCAGCCCCACCCCACCCCAGCCCAGCCCAGCCCAGCCCAGCCCAGCCCACTCCCAGCCCCAGCCCAGCCCGACACCGCTCCACGAACCTGGTGAGTTGCAGGCGAGCTCTCCCCGTCTCTCCCCCTCTCTGTATCTCTCCCCCTCTCTCTCTATCTCATTCTTCCCTCTCTCTCTCTCTCTCACTCCCCCTCTCTCATCCCCCTCTCTCTCTCCCCTCTCTGTATCTCTCCCCCCTCTCCTCTCTCTCACACTCCCCCCTCTCTCCCTCCTCCCTCTCTCTGTATCTCTCCCCCTCACTCTCTTTATCTCACTCACTCTCTCACTCCCCCCTCCCTCTCTGTATATCTCCCTCTCTCTCCCTCTCACTCTCTCTCCCCTCTCTCACTCCTTCTCTCTCTCACTCCCCCTCACTCTCTCTCCCTTCCTCCCTCTCTGTATCTCCCCCTCACTCTCTCTCTCCCTCGCTGTCTCTCCCCCCCTCTCTCTCTCTTTTCTATCTCTCCCTCCCTCTCTCCTTCCCTCCCTCTCTCCCCCCTCTCTCTCTCTCTCCCTCCTCTCTCTCTGTATCTCTCCCTCTCCCTCCCTCCCTTCTCCACTCTCTCTGTTTCTCTTGCAAGAGACAGACAGACGCGCCTGCGAGCGCTCAATTTCCACCAACTATCCCCTCCCCTCCCCTGCTCTCCTCTCCTTCCCTTCCTCTCTCCTCTCCCCTTCCGACTCCTCTCTCCTGCTTTCCTCTCCCTTCCTCTCCCTCCCTCTTCTTCCTCCCCTCCCCTGCCCTCCTCCCCGGGCCGGTCCCCGCTTCTGGAGGCAGAGAGGCAGAGAGAGAGAGAGAGAGAGGGCAGCACTCCCCGCTCTCCCCGGACCGTCGTATCTCCCGCCGGGTGGAGTGGTGAGTTTGAGTGGGGGGCGGGGGCGGGAGCGGGATGAGGAGGGAACGAGTGGTGAAGACTAGGGCACAAAGGGCTGTTGCTGTCACCCACCCACCCAAACCCCTCACCCCGGCTGCCAAGCTGAGGAGAAAGATGGGGGGGGGGGGGGGGGTAGGGTGAGGTTGGGGGTGGAGGGAAGGGATGGGATGGGGGGTTGGGAATTTGTGGTGTGGAGAGGTTGGGAATGCGATTTGGGTATTATAATAATTAAAATATAAAATATAAAATAATTACTGGGTATTATTTTGAACCTGTTGTGCTGCTGCAAGTAAGAATTTCATTTTTCCTTTTCGGGGTACATGACATTGAAAGACTCTCGACACTTCCCCCGACCCCTCTGCTATCATCTCTCCCTTGCCCCATTCAGCAAACCCCATCCTTGGTTGTGCTGGTGGCCTTGTCGAGGCTGAAGTGTGGATGGAGTCAATGGGGGGGGGGGGAGGAGGGGTGTTGGTTTTGGGTGACGGTTTGGGCTGCGTCCACAGTTTTCTGCATTTCCTCGCGGTCTTGGACGGAGCTGCTCCCAAACCAAGATGTGATGCATCGTGGCCATGGTGTGGTTAGCGCGCAACAAAAGCCGTTCGCTGTACCTCGGTCCGCGTGACAACAAGCTGAATTAAAACGGAGACAGCATCCCATTAAATGCATCTGCAGAAGTTGGGGAGAGTTGTTATGGGGGGACATGCTGGACATTCTGAAGCCTCTCTACGGAAGGTGATTAGACCACCAGCACAATCACTGACCAGTCTCCCCACCCCCCCCCCCCCGGTCACTCCCTCTTCTCCCCTCTCCCGTTTGGCAAGAGGTACAGAAGTTTGAAAAGGCACACCTCCCCAGGTTCAGGAAAGAACTGCAGATGCTGCTTTAAATCGCAGATAAACACAAAACGCTGGAGTAACTCAGCGGGACAGGCAGCATCTCTCTGGAGAGAAGGAACGGGTGACGATTCGGGTCGAGACCCATCTTCAGTTAGACCCGCTCCTTCTCTCCAGAGATGATGCCTGTCCCACTGAGTGACTCCAGCATTTTGTGTCTATCCTCCAGGTTCAGGGATATTTTTTCCCCACAGTTGTTATCGGGCAACTGAATAGTCCTCTCATCAGCTCGAGAGCAGCCCTGACCTCCCACCTACCTCTTTGGAGACCTTCAATTGGACTAAAATGTTTTTTTCTTGTTCCAGATGTTGCAACCCATTATCCTTCATCTGTGCAGGCCGCACTTGTACAAACGAAAGCCATAAACTAAATGTTAAGAAAGAACTGCAGATGCTGGAGGGAGACAAAAATGTTGGAGAAACTCAGCGGGTGAGGCAGCATCTATGGAGCGATGGAATAGGTGACGACCCGAAGGGTCATCTATTCCTTCGCTCCATAGATGCTGCCTCACCCACAAAACCCAAACTCTAACTCAGGCCTTCAAGTCCCAGCAACATCCTCGTAAATCCTCTCTGAACTCCTTCCTAGCGCAGGGAGACCAAAACTGAACACAATACTCCAAATGCGGCCTCGCCAACGTTTTGTACAACGGTGACATTACGCACCCATTTTCTTTCAAGAAGGAATCGCTGGCCCGAAACGTCGCCTATTTCCTTCGCCCCAGAGATGCTGCCTCACCCGCTGAGTTTCTCCAGCATTTTTTGTCCACCTTCGATTTTTCCAGCATCTGCAGTTGTTTCTGAAACATTTTCTTCGTAGAATCTGATGCAGTCTGTTTATCTCTTTCTGGGTTGCCTTCTCTCATATTCACTCTTCCCTTTCTGTATCGTGGCCCCAACCCGAAAACGTCACCTATCCGTTCTCCAGAGATGCTGCCTGGAGAAGTCTCGACCCGAAACGTCACCCATTCCTTCTCCCCAGAGATGCTGCCTGACCCGCTGAGTTACTCCAGCACTTTGTGTCTATCTTTGCTATCTGACCTGCGTCTGAAGGGTCTCGACCCGAAACGTCACCTATTCCTTCGTTCCGTAGATGCCGCCTCACCCGCTGAGTGTCTCCGGTATTTTTATCTACCTTCGAGTTTTCCAGCATCTGCAGATCTTTCTTAAACATGTTGAGTTACTCCAGTAGTTTGTGTCTTTATTTTCTCTTCATCCTCCTCTGCTGAGTTCAGAAACATTTCCAATAATTTTGCTTTATTTGGGCAATATTATAGTTGATCTAATTTTCCTTTGATCTAATATTATCTTTAACATCTCAGTATTGCCATACATTTCCCCACTCATTTTATATTTGCCTTGAATGGACCTGTGCTACCTGTGAACCATGTGCTAATTCTTTAAACTTTCTTTCGTTTCCCTGTCCACGCGAGCTGACATTTGCCTCACTATTTGGCCGTCAGCTTCATTCCCCTCAGCAACCTTAGTTTCATCACTCGCAATGGTTTGAGTCTGTTTGGTAGAAATGTTGTCTCCCAACTCCAGGTTCGATCCTGACTTCGGGTGCTGCCTGTACGTCTGTGGAGTTTGCACCCTCTCTCTCTCTCTCTCCCTGGGACTGCGTGGGTTTCCTCCGGGTGCTCCGGCTTCACCCAATGTCCCAAAGACCTGCAGGTCGGCAGGTTAATTGGCTTCTACAAACTGGCCCCCAGTGTGCAGGATACCAAAGTGGAATAACGTAGGATTAGTGCACGGGTGATCGCTGGTCTGCGTGGACTCAGTCGGCAGTAGACGTGTCCTGAACTCAAGCATCACCCATCCATGTTCTCCACAGATCCCGAGTTGGATGATCAGCCATGATCACGGTGAATGGCTGTGCAGGCTCGAAGGGCCGAATGGCCTACTCCTGCACCTATTTTCTATGTTTCTATACTGCCTGCACCTACTGAGTTACTCCAGTTCTTTGTGTCTATTTTTGTGAACCAGCATCTGCTGTTCCTTGTGTCTCCATGGAAAACCAAAGAGAGGTTGTATTTCACAGGGAGACATTTGGAGGAGCAGATTAATTCTTCAGAACAATAAAATAAAACATGTTCTCCAGTAATGCTGCCTGACCCCGAATCTCACCCCAACCACTCTTAGATAATAGACAATGGGTGCAGGAGTAGGCCATTCGGCCCTTCGAGCCAGCACCGCCATTCAATGTGATCATGGCTGATCATCCCCAATCAGTACCCCGTTCCTGCCTCTTCCCCTTATCCACTGACTCCGCTATCTTTAAGAGACTTCTGTACCTCTTCCCTTCAGGCAAGAGGTACAGAAGTGTGAAAATACACACCTCCAAATTCAGGAACAGTCTCTTCCCAAGAAGGGTCTCGACCCGTAACGTCACCTATTCCTTCTCTCCAGAGATGCCGCCTGTCCTGCTGAGTCACTCCAGCATTTTATGTCGAGACAGTTTCTTCCCAGCTGTTGTCAGGCAATTGAACAAGAACCAGAGAGTTACTCCTGAGCTACTATCTACCCCATTGGACCTTCTCAGACCATCTTCAATCAAACTTTACTGGACTGTATCTTGCACTAAATGTTATTCCCTTTATCCTGTATCTGTACACTGTGGCGGCTCGATTGCAATCACGAATTGTCTTTCCGCTGACTGGTTAGCACGCGATTCACCTCGTACCACAGGGCATGGCAATAAACTAAACTAACTAACCTGAAGATCCCAGACACAAACTCCCCTCCCATGCTTGGTCTAGTAGCTCGCAGGGCATCATCCTCTGGAGGGAAAGATTCCCTCTATGGGTTCTCATTTTCACACCACAAACAGACGGTTCTGGGCGATGACTGATTAATGCCCCGAAACGTAAAGGGCACCTGTCCCACTTTGCTATTTTATGCGACTATGGCCGTCAGTGACTGGACGCCCGATGTCACTCGAAAAAAACGTCAAGTATCTGTACGACAGGATGCGCCACAGCATCGTCCTAGGTACGGCACTCCGGAGGGAAAGAATGGGTGACGTTCACCAATTTCCACGCGCCACCGAGCACCACCACAGGACAGCATACGGCAGTACGCGGCAGTGCCTGTGACGTCACAGCCGTTGATGTGCGTCCACCCGCGACACAATACGGCAATATACGACGGGTCAAATGATGCGCCGTGACGCATCTTCACGCACGACGATGTACAGGTGATGCGCGGTGATGCGTGGTAATAAATTAGCACAGGCAATGACCGTGCGTCACCACGTGTCACCCACATGATAGGACACACAGATGTCGAGCGAGGATTTTGAACATTCCGAAATCCCGGGGCGACAGGGAGACATCGCGCGTCACTACTTACATCACCACGCATCATGCCGTGTCACGACCCGACCACGATGCGACATCTTCACCAAAATGTCGCCCAAGTGGTTACAAAATTTTGAGATTTTTAAAAATCAAGTCTGCAATTTATCCCATTAGATAAAGCATAAAAAGAAGTTTAATTTGACACCTAATGCACTTCCATATCTTCAGTATTAAAAAAGTTATGGCCATTCTCATACTCGGAAATTATCATCTTGTTCCCTATTGCTTTTCCATTGACTTAACTCAAAAGCTGTGATCTAGGACAGTCAAAAGCCCATAACTTTCTTAAATTGTAGGCCAAATGGAAGGAATTTAATTCCCGTAAATTAATGGCCATTTAAATCATCTTGCCAGTGAGATTTTGTGGAACGCGATCAGTTGCGGTTGAGGTGAATTTAAACCCCCATATCGGCAGGAAAAATACTGCCAGTTCGTATATATTTACATAATCACATTTTCGCCGATGAAATTTTGATTAAAGAAATCGTAAGAAGCAGGTTTATATGTAAAATAAACGACTTACCTTATGTTTCGTCCCGTACGTGAGATCCGTCCCGTTGTCAGCGTTGACAGCAATAGAAGTAGATTTTTATTTTACTCCAGCAATTAAATTGTCCCGCGTTTTTTTTAAAAAAACTTCCGAGAACGCAAGGCGGAACGGTTTTCCAGCATCAGGTAGTGGACCGAGAAAATATTTCTCGGACAGGCAGGAGAAAACGGCATTTTAATCCCCCCAAAGGCGCCAAAGGCGCGCACACGGCCAGTGGCAGAACTGCAGCGCCGCTGAAGGTAAGTTTTGTAACATACCTACAAGTGGGACAGGCCCTTAACTAACCTGCTGAGTGGGCAGCAGGTTGTGTCCGACTGTGTAAAAGCCAAAGTGCTAGCAGGGAAGTTTGGGAAAATGGCGTAATTGTGTACCAAAATCTTTATTCTGCAAAAACACACGCACGTATAAACGACACGACAAAGAGCAAACCGCACGAGGGTTCAGTGGGCCAGGGTGAACTGCGCGGAAGTTTCAATTGTATCCATTCCTCCTTCTGTCTGGGACTGTGATCCGCATCAGGGTCTCCTGCTCCCTATGACGGAGCCCAGACGTTGCCGTGGGTGTCGGGAGCATGGAGGTACGGAATATTCCAAATCCACGGGCGATCTGAAAAGACAAAAGAGGTCCAGGCGGAGTGATGAAAGAATGGGTCGACTGGGCTTGTATTCGCTGGCATTCAGAAGGATGAGAGGATATCATATTATAGAAACATATTATAAGATTCTTAAGGGATTGGACAGGCTCGATGCAGGAAAAATGTTCCCCATGTTGGGGGAGTCCAGAACCAGGGGGTCACACAATTTAAGAATAAGGGGTAGGCCATTTAGGACTAAGATGAGCAAAAAGGTTTTCACCCAGAGAGTTGTGAATCTGTGGAATTCTCTGCCACAGAAGGCAGTGGAGGCCAATTCACTGGATGTTTTCAAGAGAGAGTTAGATTTAGCTCTTAGGGCTAACGGGATCAAGATATATGTTGGGAGAAAGCAGGAACGGGGTACTAATTCTGGATGATCAGTCATGATCGTATTGAATGACAGCGCTGGCTCGAAGGGCCGAATGGCCTAATCCTGCACCCATTGTCTATGTTTCTATGTCATCACAGGATTAGGGGGCGGTTACCTAGTTTAGATTAGTTTAGTTTGGAGATACAAGGCAGAAACAGACCCTTCAGCCCACCGTATCCACGCCGACCAGCGATCCCCACACACTAACTATCCTACACACGAGGGACAATTTTTACCGAAGCCAATTAACCTGCGAACTTGCACGTCCTTGGAGTGTGGGAGGAAACCGGAGCACCCGGAGAAAACCCACACGGTCACTGGGACAATGTACAGAGATTTGTGAGGAGAGGTTCCTAGATATTTCAGTCTGGGTGGCACGGGGGCGCAGCGGGTAGAGCTGCTGCCTACAGGGCAAGAGACCCGTGTTCGATCCTGACTACGGGCGCTGTCTGTACGGAGTTTGTACGTTCTCCCCGATTTTCTCCGAGATCTTTGGTTTCCTCCCACACTCCAAAAGACAAGTTTGTAGGCCTTGGCAAAAATGTAAATTGTGTCGGATAGCGTTAGTGTGCGTGGATCGCTGGTCGGTGCGACCTCGGTGGGTCGAAGGGCCTGTTTCTGCGCTGTGTCTCTAAGCTAAACTAAAAACACTCCCTCATTTTAAAAGCTATCAACAACAAGGCTTGTCCAATTTGATCCGAAACGTCTTCACACGAAACACATTGCCGTATTCGGGAAAAATATGATTCATCGAGCCTCTTTGAAGTTTGCCTCAAAGACGTTTACAGCCACCAAGATATTTTATAATGGCAGTCGCTGCTGTGAAGTAGAGGACATGAAAAACCACTAAGATCTCAACGACAGATATCTGCTTCAACTAGTGCAGAGGGAAGGTAATTATTGGCCAAAATATCACAAGGTCATAAGTAACAGGAGAAGAATTAGGCCCTCCAGCCCATCAAGTCCACTCTGCCATTGTGAGCAATTTTGGGCAACATAATCTGAGGAAGGGTACACAAAAGGCTGGAGAAACTCAGCGGGTGCAGCAGCATCTAAGGAGCGAAGGAGATAGGCGACGTTTCGGGTTGAGACCCTTCTTCAGACTGGTCAGGGATCAGGGAAACGAGAGATATAGACGGTGATGTGGAGAGATAAAGAACAATGAATGAAAGATATGCAAAAAAGTATCGATGATAAAGGGAACAACTCTCCTCAAGATAATCTGAGGAAGGATGTGCTGGCTCTGGAGAGGGTCCAGAGGAGGTTTACAAGAACGATGATCCTAGGTTTGAGTGGGTTAAACTATCATGAGCGTTTGACGGCACTGGGCCTGTACTCGCTGGAGTTTAGAAGAATGAGGGGGGACCGCATTGAAACATACAGAATAGTGATAGGCTCAGATAGAGTGGATGTGGAGAGGATGTTTCCACTAGTGGGTGAGTCCAGGTCACAGCCTCAGAATTAAATGACGTTCTTTTAGGAAGGCGATGAGGAGAAATTTCTTTAGTCAGGGGGCGGTGAATCTGTGGAATTATTTTCCACAGAAGGCTGTGGAGGCCAAGTCAGTGGATATTTTTAAGGCAGAGATAGATTAGATTCTTGGTTTGTATGGGTGTCAGGGGTTATGGGGAGAAGGCAGGAGGAATACGTTAGGAGGGAGAGATAGATCAGCCATGATTGAATGGCGGAGTAGACTTGATGGGCCGAATGGCCTAATTCTACTCCTATCACTTAGACATTCTATCATGGCCGATCTAGCTCTCCCTCATAACCCCCGACACCCTGATATGCAGCCCTCATTTTGAAAACCCGCAAGGGATCTTTTACAGTACATCTCACAGTTGGGTCTGCCTATTTATGTCTCCCAGTAGACAATAGACAATAGGTGCAGGAGGAGGCCATTCAGCCCTTCGAGCCAGCACCGCCATTCAATGTGATCATGACTGATCATCTCCAATCAGTACCCCGTTCCTGCCTTCTCCCCATATCCCCTGATTCCGCTATCTTTAAGAGCCCTAACTAGCTCTCTCTTGAAAGCATGCAGAGAAGCCGCCTCCACTGCCCTCTGAGGCAGAGAATTCCAATAGAGACTGCATCTCTGACAGGGTGGCACTCCCTCAGTACAGCACCTGCAGGATATTTGGCATTGAATCTCTAAGGCTGGAATGGAATTCACAAGCTCAGTTTAGTTTATTGTCACGTGTACCGAGGTACAGTGAAAAGCTCTCGTGGACATTTTTCAACCTGTTGAAAAATCTTCACGAGTCTTCCCGAGCTTACCTGCCGTTAGCGAGTCTTCCCGAGTACCTGCCGTTAGCGCTAAGAGACGTTCCCGAGCTCCGACGTACCCGCTACGTTCATTCTCCGTGCTTACCATGAGTTTGACTTTTTTAAAACTCGGGAGAGCTCTTGGAATGAATTTGTACCGTGGGACAGGGCCATTAGAGACACAGAGAGGAAACAGGCCCACCGGGTCCGCGCCGACCAGCGATCCCCGCAAACTGACACCATCCTACACCCACCAGGGACAATTTTTACATTTATACCAAGCCAATTAACCTACAAAACCTGCACATCTTTGGAGTGTGGGAGGAAACCGAAGATATCGGAGAAAGCCCACGCAGGTAACGGGGAGAACGTACAAACTCCGTACAGACAGCGCCCGTGGTCGGGATCGAACCCGGGTCTCCGGCGCTGCATTCGCTGTGAGGCAGCAACTCTACCGCTGGGCCCACCGTGACCGCCCTGAAGCAATGAGGGGAAGAGGGTGGGATGGGTCAGTGAGAGAGGATGGAGAAAATGAGGAAGAGCGGGATGGGGTCAGGGTGATTTGTCGAGGGATCAGGGAGAGGGTGGGATGAGGTGAGACAATAGACAATAGGTGCAGGAGTGGGCCATTCGGCCCTTCGAGCCAGCACCGCCATTCAATGTGATCATGGCTGATCATCCCCAATCAGTACCCCGTTCCTGCCTTCTCACCATATCCCCTGACTCCGCTATTTTTAAGAGCCCTATACAGCTCTCTCTTGAAAGCATCCAGAGAACCTGCCTCCACTGCCCTCTGAGGCAGAGAATTCCACAGACTCACCACTCTCTGTGAGAAAAAGTGTTTCCTCATCTCCGTTCTAAATGGCTTACTCCTTATTCTTAAACTGTGGCCCCTGGTTCTGGACTCCCCCAACATCGGGAACATGTTCGGACATCGAGACGTGGAAGCAGCGAGAATGGGGAGGGGATGGGTTGAGTGAATGTGGGGAGAGTGGGGGGGGGGGGGAAGCTGTGAGAACAGGATGGGGTGAGGGAGGAAGCGGGGGTGTGGGTTGGGAGAATTGGGAAGAGGGTGGAATGGGATGGGATGGGATGGAGTGGGGGACCATGGGATGGGTTGCTAGGAGTGAGGTGAGCATTGCCCGGCCCGCTGAGTTACTCCAACATTTTGTGTCCATCTTTGATTGCTGCAACGATTGGATCGCAGTGAGGGTGATGGGCCCCGTCTGGTTCAGCAGTGTCGGTACCAAGGGAAGCTGGGACTACCGCTGACAGCAAGCCATTTAAAACGGAGACGAGGAAACACTTGTTCTCACGGAGAGTTGTGAGGCTGTGGAATTCTCTGCCTCAGAGGGCAGTGGAGGCCGGTTCTCTGGATACTTTCAAGAGAGAGCTAGATAGGGCTCTTAAAGATCGCGGAGTCAGGGGATACGGGGAGAAGGCAGGAACGGGGTACTGATAGGGGATGATCAGCCATGATCACATTGAATGGGGGTGCTGGCTCGAAGGGCCGAATGGCCACCTCTTGCACCTACTGTCTATTCCTGTACAGATCAGTAGGCCATGAAGCCTGACTCTTATGTGTAAGAAGGAACTGCAGATGCTGGTTTAAACCAAACACAAAAAGCTGGAGTAACTCAGCGGGACAGGCAGCATCTCTGGGCAGAAGGAATGGGTGACATTTCGGGTCGAGACCCTTCTTCAGCCCTGTCTCTTACCTCTGTTGCCATAGCGCTGAGGTGGGAGGTCGTAAGGGACAGGAAATGGCATCACTGGGGCCTTGCAGTCCAGCGATGGACCCCTCCGAACCAAGAAGCGACCCGATTCCATCCCCTGATGGTGCAGAGAGACAGGACACAATGAAATGAAGGAAACGGGCCCATCAGCCCACCCCACCAACCATCGATCGCCGCACCTTAGCACTACCCCTACGCACGCTGGGGACAACTTTTTACATTTATAGCAAGCCAATTAACCAACAAACCTGCACGTCTTTGGGGTGCGGGAGGAAACCGAAGATCTCGGAGAAAACCCCACGCAGGTCACGGGGAGAATGTGCAAACTCCGTACAGACACAGCACCCGTGGTCGGGATCGAACCCGGGTCTCCGGCTCTGTGAGGCAGCAGCTCTATCGCCTCAGCGCCATCGTGCCCGCCCCTTCTTCTCTTTGCACTACCCGTTATACTCCTGTACAGTTTGGTTGTTCTCACGTATGGTATGATTTGGAGACACGAGGAACACACACAAAGTGCTGGAGGAACTCAACTGATACAACCCTTGTAGGACATAGGGGTACTGATTGTGGATGATCAGCCATGATCACATTGAATGGCGGTGCTGGCTCGAGGGGGCCGAATGGCCTACTCCTGCACCTATTGTCTATTGACAATCTGCCCACTTCGGGTGTGAACCTTCTCTGGACGGCCCCAAAATTCATGGTTATCCATCCGCAAATAGGGAGACCATTCAGTCCTTAGGACAGTGGTTCTTAACCTTTTTGGCCCCACGACCCCATCAGATGTTCTTGGTCAGTACCGTGACCCCCGAAACAAAAGTTGAAAAAGAACAGCCCGATTTATTAAAACATGTCTGCCAATGCTCCGTCAATGGGACGGCTGACATTGCTTCACAGCCTCAGGCGATCAAAGCGAGGACGAATGCTCGACAGGCAGCACCTCATGTCAGCGTCGATCACAAGCCTATTGCGTGCCTTTGGTTTCAGAGTTACCATGGTTGAGAATCCAGCCTCACAGCGACAGGTTGATCCAATCATCACGAGAGTGGTCGTCCAGCCCGGGGAAGTAACGTTCGATGGCTTCATTAATTGCCAGAAGGTGGGTTGAGATCTCCTCGTGGAAGTGGCATTCAGCATCTGGCATAGCGTCCAGGAGAGTCGTCACCTCAGGGAAGATAGTCGTGTCACCGTCCTGGACTCTTCTCTGGTAAAGGTTCCTCCTGAACGCTGCCACTTTGTCACGAGCCGTGTGTAGCATTGGGAGGTTTCCTTGAAGTGACAGGTTCAATAAATTCACCTCGGCGAATAAGTCAACCTTCATCACCAACAGTTCATCCGGCATCTTTTCATGAAGCTGATTCTCCTTCTCAGTACACCCTCTCTCCAAGTACAGCGCTATTTCCTCTCAAAGTTGAATCACACGATTGAGAACGTTTCCACGCGAAGGCCAGCGCCCCTCTGTGTGGAGTATCAGAACAGTGAAATCGGCGCCAATTTCTTCACACATCGCTTTGAAGATTCTTGAGTTTGTTGCAATCTTCACCACATTTGAAAGCTCTTCTCGAAGACCAGGAGGGAGAGTCTTCATCGCTAAAGCATGGCGACGTATCATGCAGTGGGTGAAGGAGACATGAAGTCACTCTTGAGCTGCGCATCTTCACGAATTCGGTAAAATTCAACCTTCGCAGTTACGTCAGTATCGCTGATGGCACCGTCTTCAACGGAAAAGGGTCGGACGATCCACTCATCATGAGCGGTCGTCCAGTCCGGCCATGCAGGAACGCCAACACACGGCAGCTGACAAGCATGAGCCTCGATCACACATGATCCAGGCCACACACAGTTCGTGTCACGCGTGTACGTACGCGCATATACGCGAACAACATACTGTGTGTGGTATGTACCTATGATAGGCTCCTAAAAATGGGCTCAACAAATGGATATGTTATTTATGACCCCGGAAAAACCCCAAACGACCCCCAGGTTAAGAACCGCTGACATGGGATGTGATCTCACCAATGTTTACAAACCTGTTATGCTGATTACTGGAGCAAGAATTATATCAGAGTCGTGGAGTCATACACTGTGGAAACACGGCCCTTCGGCCCATCTTGCCCACACAGCCCAGCTACACTAGTCTCACCTGCCCGCGTTTGGTCCATATCCCTCCATGTACCTGTTTAACTGTTTTGTAAATGCCGGAAATAGACACAAAATGCTGGAGTAACTCAGCGGGACAGGCAGCATCTCTGGAGAGAAGGAATGGGTGACGTTTCGGGTCGAGACTGTCAGACTGAGAATCAGGGGACAGAGACATGATGGTCGGGTTTAGGTGTGAAAATAAGAGATGGAAGGAATTAATGGGAAGGAATCATGGTCTGGTTTGGCTCAGCCACCAAGCACGACACCTGGAGGCTGCAGCGAATCATCCGATCAGCAGAGGAGGTTATTGGCTGCAACCTTCCCTCCATTGACGAACTGTACACTGCAAGGGCCAGGAAGCGAGCGGGCAAGGTCATCTCTGACCCCTCTCATCCTGGCCACAAACTCTTTGAATCACTTCCCTCTGGAAGGCGACTCCGGACTGTCAAAGCTGCCACAGCCAGACATAAAAACAGCTTTTATCCACGAGTAGTTGCTCTACTCAACAGCCAAAAATCTGTAGCCTCCCTTTGATCTGGTATTTTGTTGGTTCACATGCTTGATCAATGGTGTTTTATCATTAATGTTTTATTATTATTAATGTTTAGTGGTTTCTGAGTCATTCGAAACTGTCGCTGTATGTCATGTTGTTACTTGCGGGCGGAGCGCCAAGGCAAATTCCTTGTATGTGAATACTTGGCCAATAAACTTACTTACTTACTTAATGCTGGGATAGTCCCTGTCACAACTACCTCCTCTGGCAGCTTGTTCCATACACCCACCACCCATTGTGTGAATGCTCCGCTGTTCCATTTCAGGACAAATAACAATTAACTACCACAGTCGCTGCCTCAAAAAGGCTGGCAGCACCATCAAGGACCCACACCACCCTGGCCACACACTCATCTCCCCGCTGCCTTCAGGTAGAAGGTACAGGAGCCTGACATCTGCAACATCCAGGTTCAGGAACAGCTTCTTCCCCTCAGCCATCAGACTACTAAACTCAACTCAAACAAAAATCTAAACTTTAATAGCCTATTGCACTTTATATGTATATGTGTATATGTATATATATATATATATATATATATATATATATATATATATATATATATATATATATATATATAATTATATGTATATGTATATGTATATATATATATATATATATATGTATATATATATATATATATATATATATATATATATATATATATATATATATTCAATGGTATATGTTCTGTATTTATGCCTACAATATTCTGTTGTGCTGAAGCAAAGCAAGAATGTCATTGCCCTATCTGGGACACATGACAATAAACTCTCTTGACTTGACTCCTCTGGCCAATTTCTCTGCCTCTTCCTTAGATTTAACACTATCCCTAATTTCCCTCGTTAGCCGCAGTTGAGCCACCTTCCCCTTTTTTATTTTTATGCCAGACAGGGATGAACAATTGTTGTAGTTCATCCATGCGATCGTTAAATCTTTGCCATTGCTTATCCACCGTCAACCCTTTAAGTATCATTTACCAATCTATCATGATTTCTCAATCAAGCCTCGGATCAACATATTCTTCCCACTCCATTCCTGGATTACTACACTTCTGTAACAGCTCAGTTATCAGATTCATTATTTCCTTTATCCGCTTCTCCGTGGATTGTCACCTTGTCGCGGTGGAGGAGCTTGTGTGGTCCTGAGATCCTGAGAGCGATGCCGTCTGGAGCCACGCTCCTGGTAGGGCCACCCTTGGCGGTAAGGTTGAGGGGGAGGCCCCTGACAAAGAGCGATCCAACCAAGACCTCAACGGTGGAACAGGCGGAGGACGATGGCTGACCTTAGTGGAGCGTCACAACGGCTGGGAAGGCGGATGAAGGCCGCGGCAGAAAAGGGTCTCCGGTCGTCTTGGACTCCATGCCACTGGATCCTGACCCAGATCTGTCAAGGACCGTGGGGTGGCTGTCCGTGCACCAGTCTCCCCACGTTAAACAAAGTCACGCACAGGCGTCCTCCAACCCTGGAGCCACCCATGGTCAGCCTCAGCCACGACCGAAGGGGGCCTAAGAAGAAGACCAGTCTATCCAAGCCAATTCCCTCTCATACCATGTTACCTCTCTTTAAGTTCAGGACCCTCGTTTCTGAATTAACCGTGTCACTCTCCATCTTAACACAGAATTCCACGAATATTTTGGTCACTGTTGCCCAAGGGACATTACACAACAAGATCGCCAACTAATCCTTCCTCATTACACAATATCCTGCCTAGGGTGGCCTGCCCCCTAGTCGGCTCCTCTACATATTGGCTTAGAAAACCTTCCCAAGAAATCTTCTTTTGGTTACCAATTTGGTTTGCCTGATCTATATGTAGATTAAAATATGAACTGGGTCCCCAGAGATGTAGCCTGACCCGCTGAGTTACTCCAGCACTTTGTGTCTTTTTTTGCAAAGGAGCATCGGCAGTTCCTTGCGTTTGCAGTGAAACGGCTGGGGGGGGGGGGGTGTTTAGACCCTGCCTACACTGCAAATGGCTCGACTGTAATCACGTATTGTCTTTCCGCCGACTGGTTAGCACGCAACAAAAGCTTTTCCCTGTTCCTTGGTACACGTGGCAATAAACTAAACTGAAACTCAGAAGGTCGGAAGCGATAGGAGCCGAATTAGGCCATTCGGCCCATCAAGTCTACTCCGCCATTCAATCATGGCTGATCTATCTCTCCCTCCTAATCTCAGCTCTCCTGCCTTCTCCCCATAACCTCTGACACCCGCACTAATGAAGACTCTATCTATCCCTGCCTTAAATACATCCATTCAACTCGGGTAGAATGAGGGGGAGGGTGTTTCCGTGAGTGGACTCACAAAGGCCTCCGGCAGGTACAGAACTCCCAGTTCGTACGAGCGGATCATCAGCTGGAAGCCGTTCTTCTCCAGCGTTCCCCAGGCAGCCTTGGACAAGTTGGCGCTGAAACACAAAAGGGGAGGAGTGCGGTCAGTCACACATACACACACACACCAGTGTCCAGCTCATCTAGTTTACTTTTACCGAAAATAATTTAAATCAATTATTTACCAGAATGCTATGTACAGTACAACGATACAAACAACCCCATCACCATAATACAAAATGAAGCAAATATCCTTAAATACCGAATAAACTACAACAGGCAGTGAAGAAAGCAAATGGCATATTGACCTTTATAACAAGAGGAGTTGAGTATCGGAGCAAAGAGGCCCTTCTGCAGTTGTATGGGGCCCTAGTGAGACCACACCTGGAATATTGTGTGTAGTTTTGGTCCCCTAATTTGAGGAAGGACATTCTTGCTATTGAGGGAGTGCTGCGTAAGTTTATAAGGTTAATTCCTGGGATGGCGGGACTGTCATATGCTGAGAGAATGGAGCGGCTCGGCTTGTACATTCTGGAGTTTAGAAGGATGAGAGGGAATCTCATTGGAACATAAGATTGTTAAGGGTTTCGACACGCTAGAGGCAGGAAACATGTTCCCGATGTTGTGGGAGTCCAGAACCAGGGGCCTCAGTTTAAGAGGGCCTTGTGGCTAAGGGGATCAGAGGGTATGGAGAGAAGGCAGGTACGGGATACTGAGTTGGATGATCAGCCATGATCATATTGAATGGCGGTGCAGGCTCGAAGGGCTGAATGGCCTACTCCTGCACCTAATTTCTATGTTTCTATGTTTCTATGAATAAGGGGTAAACCATTTAGAAAGGAGACGAGGAAACACTTTTTCACAGAGAGTTGTGAGTCTGTGGAATTCTCTGCCTCAGAGGGCGGTGGAGGCTGGTTCTCCAGATACTTTCAAGGGAGAGCTTGATAGGGCTCTTAAAGATAGTGGAGTCAGCGGATATGGGGAGAAGGCAGGAACGAGGTACTGATTGGGGATGATCAGCCATGATCACATTGAATGGCGGTGCAGGCCCGAAGGGCCGAGTGGCCTACTCCTGCACCTATTGTCTACAGTGTTTTGCGAAAGTTTTCATACCCCTTGAACTTCTCCACATTTTGTCACGTTACAACCACAAACGTAAATGTATTTTATTGGGATTTTATGTGATAGACCAACACAAAGTGGCGCATAATTGTGAAGTGGAAGGAAAATGATACATGGTTTCCAAATTTTATTACAAATTAAAAACTGAAAAGTGTGGCGTGCAAAAGTATTCTTCCCCCCTGAGTCAATACTATGTAGAACCACCTTTCGCTGCAATTACAGCTGCAAGTCTTTTGGGGTATGTCTCTACCAGCTTTGCACATCTAGAGACTGAAATTTTTGCCCATTCTTCTTTGCAAAATAGCTCAAGCTCAGTCAGTTTGGATGGAGAGCGTCTGTGAACAGCAATTTTCAAGTCTTGCCAGAGATTCTCAATTGGATTTAGGTCTGGACTTTGACTGGGCCATTCTAACACATGAATATGCTTTGATCTAAACCATTCCCTGCCTGGTATTCTCAAGTAGCTCTGGCTGTATGTTTTAGGGTTGTTGTCCTGCTGGAAGGTGAACCTCCACCCCCAGTCTCAAGTCTTTAAGCAGACTCTAACAGGTTTTCTTCCAAGATTGCCCTGTATTTGGCTCCATCCATCTTCCTTTATAAGACATCAACTCGACCAGCTTCCCTGTCCTGCTGAAGAAAAGCATCCCCGACAGCATGATGCTGCCACCACCATGTTACACAGTGGGGATGGTGTGTTCAGGGTGATGTGCAGTGTTAGTTTTCCGCCACATATAGCATTTTGTATTTAGGCCAAAAACTTCAATTTTGGTCTCATCAGACCAGAGCACTCTTCCTCCACAATGTTTGCTGTGTCCCCCACATGGCTTAGTGGCAAACTGCAAACGGGACTTTTACTTATGGCTTTGTTTCAACAATGGCTTTCTTCTTGCCACACCTTCCATAAAGGCCCGATATTGTGGAGTGCACGACTAAATAGTTTCTTTTGTCCTGTGGACAGATTCTCCCACCTGAGCAGACCTGTGGGATCCTCTTCAGCTCCTCCAGAGTTACCATGGGCCTCTTGGCTGCTTCTCTGATCAATGCTCTCGTTGCCCGGCCTGTCAGTTTAGGTGGACGGCCATGTCTTGGTAGGTTTGCAGTTGTGCCCATACTCTTTCCATTTTTGGATGATGGATTGAACAATGCTCCATGAGATGTTCAAAGCTTGGGATATTTTTTTATAACCTAACCCTGCTTTAAACTTCTCCACTGACATGTCTGGTGTGTTCCTTGGGCTTCATGATGCTGTTTGTTCACTAATGTTCTCTAACAAGCCTCTGAGGCCTTCACAGAACAGCTGTATTTATACTGAGATTAGATTACACACAAGTGGACTCTATTTACTAATTAGGTGACTTCTGAAGGCAATTGGTTGCACTGGATTTTATTTAGGGGTATCAGAGTAAAGGGGGCTGAATACGTTTGCACGCCACACTTTTCAGTTTTTTATTTGTAAAAAAATTTGAAAACCATATATCATTTTCCTTCCACTTCACAATCATGCGCCACTTTGTGTTGGTCTATGATATAAAATCCCAATAAAATACATTTACGTTTGTGGTTGTAACGTGACAAAATGTGGAAAAGTTCAAGGGGTATGAAAACTTTTACAAGCCACTGTATGTCTACTATACCACCAACTATATCACCATCCCTATTGAGGATGCATTCCACCCCCCGCGGTGCCCAGCGCTTGCAGAATTCCTCCAGTGCGCCCGTGGGTAGAGCGTGGTCCTTTTCCAGTGCCATCCGGGCGAGGACCTAACCCCGGAAAAAGGGGCAGGCAGACGGCGGCTCGGGCAGAGCCCTCTTCCGCCTGACGCCGTGACTCACGGACGGCCAGCTTGGCCAGGCCCAGGAGCAACTCAACCAGGACATCCTCAGCCCTGCCCACTCCCCTACGCACAGGGTGTCCAAAGATGGGGATGGTGGGTGTGAAGTGCAGCCAGAAGGAAAGGAGCAGCCCCCTTTCAGGATCACACATCAGGCACCAAGATCAACCGTGCCCTGTTCCTCTTGTCCCCGACACAGATCCAACAACATTAGCACCAGAGAATTAACATTAGGGTAGATTTGCTCTCTGAACATGCTTTCCATGGTTAGTGATGGTTCCCCCTCCCCCTCCCCTCTCTGCCAATCTCTCCCTCCCCCTCCCCCTCCGTTCCCCTCCACCTTCTGTTCCTCACCCCCCTCCCCTCTCAGTCTCTCTCCCCCTCTCCCCTCTGTCCAATCTCCCCCTCTGTCCCCCTCCGTTCCTCTCCCCCTCCCCTCTTCCTCTTTGTCAATTTCCCCCTCCATTCTCCCGTCTCTCTCCCCCTCCGTCTCTCTCCTCTCCCCTCCGTCTCTCTCCTCCCTCTCCCCTCTACCCTCCGTCTCTCTCCTCCTCCCCCTCCCCTCTCCCCCCACTCCCCTCCCCTCTCCATCTCTCTCCCCCCCTCCCCTCTCCATCTCTCTCCCCCCTCCCCCTCTCCATCTCTCTCCCCCTCCCCTCTCCATCTCTCTCCCCTCCACCCTGGTAAAAAGAGGTTCTGACTGTCTACGCCACGTCTGCCTCTCACAATATTATATACATTTCTATCAGGTCTCCCCGCGACCTGCAGCTTTCCGGAGGACACAATCCAATGGACAGTTCCTTCCCGGCTGTTATCGGGCAACTGAACCATCCTACCACAATCAGAGAGTAGTGCTGAACTACTATCTACCTCTTTGGTGACCCTCGGACTATCTGTGATCGGACTTTGCTGGCTTTACCTTGCGCTAAACATTATTCCCTTATCATGTATCTATACACTGTAAATGTCTCGATTGCGATTACGTGTTGTCTTTCCGCTGACTGGATAGCACGCAACAAAAGCTCGGTACACACGTGACAATAAACTGAACTGAACTCTCCTTATAACAAATAGGCTCTAATCCCGGTATCATTCTGATAAATCTCTTCTGCATTCACTCCACACCCTTCCTGGCGACCAGAACCGCGAGCCATACTCCAAATGCGGCCTAACCAACGTCTACGAACTGCATCATGACTTCCTGACTCTTAAGGTGCTCATTGATTGAAGAGATAGCCCATAACACACAACCACCACCAATTTTCACAATGTAAGCGGAAGTTAGAACGGTTTGCCATCTCCACTTCATAGTCATGCAGAACAGAAACAGACCCTCCAGCCTACCATTATCTGTAGAAGGATCATTGTCTGAAGAAGGGTCTCGACCCGAAACGTCGCCCATTCCTTCTCTCCTGAGATGCTGCCTCACCCGTTGAGTTACGCCAGCATTTTGTGTCTACCTTCGATTTTAACCAGCATCTGCAGCTCTTTCTTAAACACGAAGGATCGTGGTATTACAGGTATTTTTTAAAGAAGGAACTGCAGATGCTGGAGAATCGAGGGTTACACAAAAAGCTGGAGAAACTCAGCGGGTGCAGCAGCATCTAAGGAGCAAAGGACATAGGCGACGTTTCGGGTCGAAACCCTTCTTCAGACTGTCAGGGATAGAAACATAGAAACAAGAAATTAGGTGCAGGAGTAGGCCATTCAGCCCTTCGAGCCTTGCACCGCCATTCAATATGGATCATGGCTGATCATCCAACTCAGTATCCCGTACCTGCCTCTCTCCCATACCCTCTGATCCCCTTAGCCACAAGGGCCACATCCAACTCACTCTTAAATATAGCCAATGAACTGCCTCAACTACCCTCTGAGGCAGAGAGTTCCAGAGACTCACCACTCCTGTGTGAAGAAAGTCTTTCTCATCTCGGTCTTAAAGGATTTCCCCCTTATCCTTAAGCGTGACCCCTTTGTCCTGGACTTCCCCAACATCGGGAACAATCTTCCTGCATCTAGCCTGTCCAACCCCTTAAGAATTTTGTAAGTGATCAGGGAAACGAGAGATATAGACGTGATGTGGAGAGCTAAAGAACAATGAATGAAAGATATGCAAAAAAGTATCGATGATAAAGGGAACAAGCCATTGTAAGCTGTTTGTGTGTGAAAATGAGAAGCTGGTGCGACTGGGGGGGAGGGACAGATAGAGATAGAGGGAATGCCAGGCCCGAGGGCTAGGGAGAGGTTAATGGGGAAGGGGAGAGCAGCAAGGTTAACAGAATTGAGAAAATTCAAGTATTCAAGCCCAAATCACAAGGATGCAACTCCCCCCAAGCGGATATGAGGTGCAGTTCCTTCCAACTTGCGGTGTTGCTCACGTCTGGCCGTGGAGGAGGCCCAGGACCGAGAGTCGGATGTGGAATGGGAGGGGGAGTTGAAGTGCTGACCACCGGGAGGTCGGGTTGGTTATTGCGGACCGATTGGAGGTGTTAGAAGCGATCGCCAAGCCTCCGCTTGGTCTCACCAACCCGATATAGATCATCTGGCATTCTGGAGCAGCGGATGCAGTAGTATGAGTTGGAGGAGGTGCAGGAGAACCCCGAGTCTGATCGGACCCTGGAAGGACTGCTTGGGTCCCTGAAAGAGTGGAGGGGGGAGTGGGAAGGGACAAGTGTTCTCATTTCTTGCGGTTGCAAGGGAAAACGGTGCCCGGAAGGGGTAGAGTGGAGGGGAGGGAAGAATCAAGGGAGTTGCGGAGGAGCGGTCTTTGCGGAAAGGTGCAGACAGGGGGGGGAGATGGGAAGATGTGCGGGGAGGGGTCACGTTGGAGGGGCAAACTGGCGGAGGACTATCTGTCGTATGTGCCGCTGGTGGGGTGGAATGAGGACCAGGGGACTCTGCCCTGTTTGCGATGTGGGGGAATGGGGAGCGAGGGCATGTTGCGGGTATGGAGGAACTTAGTTATAGTTTTCATTATCCTTGCTGTGACATTGTATTTGTCCTGGAGAACACATGTGATGGATTTACCTGTATAACCATGTAATAACTGTAGTTATTGGTCTAGAATCAGCACCCTTTGTAAATTACCTCCCACTGCATCAACCATATATATTCTATTATATAGTATATATATATATATATATAAAAAATATACACACACACACACTCACTTATATATATACACACACACACACACACACACACACATAAATATATATAAATATATATATATATATATATATATAATGTATGTTAATGTAATGTATGTATGTATGTATGTATGTGTGTGTGTGTGTGTGTGTAAAACATATATATAGAAGAGACAAGTATATATATATATATATATATATATAGGATATATATATATTATATAGAGAGGAGACGAGGGTATATACACATAACAGGAGTATATATATGCTAAACGAGAGTTCTCTTTTGTGTTTCTCTGTGTTCCACTGGGAGAGCTTACAGAGAAACCTGGTCACCATGGTGAAATAAAGGATGATTTAAAGTATTCTAGTCGGTGTTTCCACTGAACGGACGAAGGGATATAAATACCAGAATTATCAGTTGGGCTGAAGGGCCCGTTTCCATGCTCTATGACCTTGACCCAAAACGTCAGGCAGGTGGGACCAGGGTAGATGGAGCATCTTGGCTGGCACGGGCTAGTTGGGCCGAAGGGCCTCTTTCCGTGCTGCGTGACTTTATGATCCCAACCTGAAGCCTTACCTGTCCATTCCCTCTACAGGTGCCGTGTTCCTCCAGCACCTTGTGTTTGGCTCAAGATCCCTTCTGTATTCATTCTATTTTCCAGGTCTTGGCCCCGCCTGTCTACGCCTCGGTGTCTGAGGTAGTCCGAACTCTCTCACCTGGTGACGAGAAACCACGCGAGCTCTCCGAAATCTGGCGAAGCCCTCATGTACGTCTTGATGTGGGGCAGGGCCCGGCTTCGGCCTGTGACCTCCGCTGACCAGCGGCTGAGGAAAAACATGCAGGCGGGTCAAAGGTCAACGTTTGCCTCTCAAAACACAAGAACCGTTGATGACTACGTGTGACGTGTCACAGGACTGAAAAGTGAAAAAGAGGACTGAACTGTTCTGATGCCTTTCCCCCCACAGTGGAAATTCTTGATTCTGTTGTGGGGGGACGTTCATGTTGAACTCTATAATGTGTTGTGATTTTTCTATGGATGTACGGAAATTATTTATTCTATGTAAAGCACTTTGGTTTCAACGGGAGTTGATTTAAACGTGCTACATAAATAAAATTTACTTACTTACAGTGACGTTCTTAGTTTTGCAGGCCTTACACAAAGTATGCAAAGAGACGCCAGGTATAGGATGCCGACAGGATACAGAGTCTTCAACATGGTCCCCAATAGACCCTCTTTGTCCTCGTTCTTGGAGTAGAATTAGGCCATTTGGCCCATCAAGTCTACTCCGTCATCAATCATGGCTGACCGTAACCCCTGACACCCGGGGTACACACCAAAGTGTCCCTCTTTGTTCGCGCGGCGGCCCCCTACATGGCAGGTCGACAGAGGTCAGACTGACCACAGTCCTAGTGTCCCATAAAGAAACTACACTTAATCACGTGGCGGCACAGTGAAATCTGCGCAGCGGGTAAGACCAGCGACTGCCTCACAACACCAGAGACCACGGGTTCTCGATCCCGGACCTCATAGGTGCTGTCTGCGTGAACATGCGAGACAGTTATGCCCCGTTACATCCCTGTGACCTTCCTCAGGTGTGCTCCCCAAAGCACGCGCGACGATTCATGTTTGGTTCTCTTTGCCCAATGAGAAACTGACCCTCTAGTGTTTGTAGGGAAGAAAAGTGGGACAACGTGGAAATAGTGCGAACGGGATGATGTGATCGATGGTCGGCACGGGACTCGATGGACTGAAGGGCCGTTTCCACTCGTATTACAATCATAAACCTTGGCGGGTCACTGAGAAAAACTAGTGAGCGGACTCTTGACTGGTGGGAAGAAGGAACTGAAGATGCTGCCAACCGAAGATAGTACACAAAAAGAGTGACCAGCAGACAGGCAGACTCTCTGAGAGAGAAGGAGTGATTACGTTTCTGCTTAAAGTACATTCTCAGACTGAGTCCATTATCACACACAGCCTGTTATTGATTCAGGTAACTTTGGCATGGTGGGTACATCAAAGATACTCAGAGAGCGAATATCATTAGTCCGTAGAGTGATAGTGATGCAAACAGGCCCTTCGTGGCCTAACTTGACACACCGGCCAACTGTCCCAGCTCCACTATCCCACCCCCATGCATTTGGCCAGTCATTCCCTCCAACTATATATATCTTGCGTGTGCGTGCATGCATGATTATTGTGTGGCACTTTGCCGCCTTGGAAAAATGTGATTTCCCTCGAAAACCCAGATGCAAAAACGCAGAGGTTTTCTACATATTTCGGTAGGCGGATTTTTTTTTACTTCTCCGGTAGGGATGTATACCATTTGACAAATTCATAAAGAATTCAGTAAACTCCTCTCTAAATTTTGCACGTGTGTCTGTGGTCACACTTCACAAAATATTTATATACACACACACCACACACATTATATATATACACACACAGACATACACATACGTATATACACACACATATACTTACACATATACACACATATACATTCGACAATTATACACACATATATATATACATACACACATAATATATATGCCACATTACATACGACTTTCACATATCACACATATAAATACATACATATACAACAAAAACATACTTACACACTATATCCATATATACACACATACAATATAGACATACTCATAATATATATACACACACACACACATATATGCATATATATATACACACACACATCATACATACATATATACATACATATACACACACACACACATCTATAAATTATATATTACACATACACACACCACATAGAATAATATATAAGATATTATATAGTTATTTAAATTATATATATATATATATAATATATATATATAAAATATATATATATAAAATAAAACAGGGCACACCCCTAAGCCACGTGACGACTTCTTCCCACCAAATCTAGTCACGTGACCCTGCCAATCCAAGGGCCTAGGGTTCGCCTAATAAGTGGCCTAACCACAGGATGGCACCACAGGGGAATAGAATGGATGAATTGCAGTCTTTTTCACCCAGAGTAGGGGAATCGATAAGCAGAGGACAGAGGTTTAAGGTGAGAGGGGAACGATTTAATAGGAACCTGAGGGACAAGTTTTTCCATTCGGAAGGCGGTGGGGTGTAGGGAACGAGCTGCCAGTGGAGGGAGATACCATGACCGATATTAAAAAAGGCACTCGGACAGGTACATGGATAGGAAAAGGTTTAGAGGGAAGAGACACAAAATGCTGGAGTAATCAGCGGGACAGGCAGCCTCTCTGGAGAGAAGGGATAGGTATAGGAAGGAACTGCAGATGCTGGCTTCTTCTCTCCATTCCTTCTCTCCAGAGATGCTGCCTGTCCTGCTGAGTTCCTCCAGCATTTTGCATCTATCTTGGACTTGAACCAGCATCTGCAGTTCCTTCCTCCACTATCAATGTTGTGAAGATCATTTAACACAGACCTGGGAGGTTGGGTATCACTTACTGCATGAATGTGGGCAGCCAGGGCTGTTTCTGGGCTGTGTCGATGGCGTAGGGAAGAGAACCTCCACCTGGTGAAGGAAATGGCCTCCATTAGCAGTGATCACCCTTCACACATTGAGGCGCAGTTAGAAATACATCGCCTTAAAATTGTTGCTAGACACAAAAATGCTGGAGTAACTCGGCGGGACAGGCAGCATCTCTGGAGAGAAGGAATGGAGAGAAGAAGCCAGAATGGAGAGAGGCAGCATCTCTGGGTGACGTTTCGGGTCGAGAGACTGATTCTCTCCAGAGATGCTGCTGTCCCGCTGAGTTCTCTCAGCATTTAGTGTCTATCTTTGATTTAAACATCCAGCAGCTTGCAGTTCTTACTTCCTACGCCTCAAAATTGTTTCTCATATACAAGTTATTTTTCCAAGACTGAAGGCGGCAGGGAGGCCAGCGGTAGATTACTGCTCTACAGCAGCAAGAGACCCGAGGGTTTCGATCCTGGCTACGGGTGCTGTCTGTACGGAGTTTGTACGTTCTCCCGAGTACCTGCATGAGTTTTCTCTGGTTTCCCTCCCACACTCCAAAGACGTACAGGTTTGCAGATTAATTGGCTTGGCATAATTATAAATTGTCCCTAGTGTGAGTAGGATAGTTTTAGTGTGCGGGGATCTCTGGTCGGCGCAGTCTTGTTGGGCCAAAGGGCCTGTTTCCGCACAGTATCTCTAAACTAAATACACAAGCACATATAAACATAGAAAATATGTGCAGGAGTAGGCCAGTTGGCTCTTTGAGCCAGCACCGCCATTCAATATGATCATGGCTGATCATCCAAAATCAGTACCCCGTTCCTGCCTTCTCCCCCATAACCTTTGATTCCTTCAGCTCTAAGAGCTAAATCTAACTCTCTTGAAAACATCCAGTGAATTGGCCTCCACTGCCTTCTGTGGCAGAGAATTCCACAGATTCACAACTCTCTGGGTGAAAAGGATTTTTCCTCATCTCAGTCCTAAATGGACAACCCCTTATTCTTAAACTGTGGCCCCTGGTTCTGGACTCCCCCAACATCGGGAACATTTTTACTGCATCTAGCCTGTCTAAAAAAAAAACAAAAAAGGGCCAATACCTTTCATCATATGTCAGTCCCGCCATCCCGGGAATTAACCTTGTGAACTTATGTTACACTTCCTCAATAGCAAGAATGTCCTTCCTCAAATTAGGAGACCAAAACTGAACACAATACTCCAGATGCGGTCTCACCAGGGCCCTGTACAACTGCAATATGACCTCCTTGCTCCTATACTCAAATTCTCTTGCTATGAAGGCCAGCATGCCATTTGCTTTCTTCACTGTCTACTGTACCTGCATGCTTACTTTCAGTAACTGATGTACAAGGACACCCAGGTCTCGTTGCACCTCCCCTTTTCCTAATCTGACACCCTTCAGATAATAATCTGCCTTCTTGTTCTTGCCACCAAAGTGGATGACTTCACATTTATCCACATTATACTGCATCTGCCATGCATCTGCCCACTCACCCAACCTGTCCACGTCACCGGCAGCAGCCCTCATAGCATCCATCCTCGCAGCTCACACTGCCACCCAGCTTTGTGTCATCTGCAAACTTGGAGATGTTACATTTAATTCCTTTGTCTATATCGTTAATATATATTGGCTTTGTATAAATAATACATTTGTCCCCTAGTGTGTGTAGTGTGCCTGTGGTACCCCACTGTCCTTGCCTGCCATTCTAAAAAGGACCTATCCTACCTTTGCTTCCTGTCTGCCAACCATTCTCTATCCGTTGTTCAAAACCCTAGACCACCAATACCCATGCTCTAATTGCACCCTAATATCTTGTCTTTGGTACGTTGTTAAAGGCTTTTTGTAAGTCCAGAACACACATCCACTGGCTCACGTAGCCTCTTCCTCTACTTGTTAGCATCCTGCAAGAAAATTCCAGAAGATTATCAAGCGCGATGATTTCTCCTTTCCAATAATCCATGCTGACTTTGACCGATCCCTACACCGCTTCTTCCAAATGCGCTGCTATAACATCTTAAGTAATCAACTTCCAACATCTTCCCCACTACCGATGTAAGGCTAAACTGGTCTATAAATTCCTCATTTTCCCCTCTCCCTCCTTTTCTTCAACAAGTGGGGTTACATTGGCTACCCTCCAGTCTACAGGAACCGATCCAGAGTCTATAGAACATTGGAAAATGATCACCAATGCATCCACAATTTCTAGAGCCACCTCCTTGAGTACTCTGGGATGCAGACCATCAGGCCCTGAGGATTTATCTGCTTTCAGTCCCAACCATTTACCTAACACTATTTCCTAACTAATGTGGATTCCCTTCAGTTCCTCCCTCCCACTAGATCCTCGGTCCCCTAGTATTTCTGGGAGATAGGTTCTGTCTTCACTGAGGAAGACACAAACAAAGTACTTGTTTAACTGGTCCGCCATTTCCTTGTTTCCCATTATAAATTCCCCGGTTTCTGACTGTAAGGGACCCACATTTGTCTTCACTAATCTTTTCCTCTTCACGTAACTAAAGAAGCTTTTAGAGTCCGTTTTTATATTCCCCCAAGCTTTCTCTCATGCTCTATTTTTCCCTCCTAATTAACCTCTGTTGTCCTCCTCTTATGAATTCCTAAATTTTCCCTCCATTCCGTGAGCTGCTCCCATTGGGCCGCCAATTTCTCTGCATCTCCTTGGATTTAACCTGTCCCTAATTTCCCTCATTACCAGTCTTCCCCGTTTTTATATTACGGCAGACTAGAATGAACAATTGTGTAATTCTTCCATGCTGTCTTTAAAACTTTTGCCATTGCATCAATCTACCGTCAACCCTTTAAGATATAATTCTGCAGTCAATCCACTAAGTCCCTGACATAACCATCAAGTTCAACCTTTCTTTACGTTACAGGACCCTAGTCTCTGAATTAACCGTAGTCACTCTCCATCTCTAATGTCCGAATTTGCACCATATTATGGCGTCTCTGTTGCACAAGGGGCCTTGCACACAAGATCGACCAACTAATCCTTCCTCATTACACAATACCTCAAAACAAAAAAGTTCATGCACATAACGCGACGAGAACATATTAATATTGTTGATATACGCGTGGAGAAAGTCTTAATATGCAAGATCTTACCTGATACTCCCTTCCAAACTGGTTCAGACTTAACTCACGACTGTCGCGATAAACCTACACAAATTTCCAAATTAAAATAACGCACAAGAAACTGCAGATTTTGGAATCTTGAGGGGAAAAGAAAAACCACAGTGGCTGGAGGAACTCAGCGAGTGACATGGACTGTGACCCCCCGTTTTTTTTCAGTCGGTTCCCTTCTTCATGCTGATCAGTACACATTAAAAAAACCCGTTGTGACCATAGTCTGCGCTGGCACTAATGTGGCGACTCTTTAGCATACCTTGTACGTCACTTGTGACGAAAAAGTATCCATCATTCATTAGATACTTTCATTAATAGACAATAAACTGCAGGAAGAGCCATTCGCCCTTCGAGCCACACCGCCATTCACTGTGATTCATGGCTGATCATCCCCATCAGTACCCTTATCTGCCTTTCCCATTCCCCTGACTCGCTAACTTAAGAGCTCTATCTAATTCTCTCTGAAAGTATCCAGAAAATTCCCAACTCTCTGGTGAACAATTTTTTCCTCATCTCCGTTACTAATGGCTTCCCCTGATTCCTTAAACTGTGACTCTGTGTGTTCTGGACTCGCGCCAACACCGGGGACATATGACAGTCCCACCAACCTGGAATTAACTCTGTAAACTTACGCTGCACTCCCTCAATAGCAAGAATGTCCTTCCTCAAATTGGAGATCCAAAACTGAGCACACCATACTCCAGTGGGTCTCACTCGAGAAGACATCTGCTCCTATACTCAACTCCTCTTGTATCAACCAACTATGCTCATTTGCATCCTTCACTGCCCAGCTGTAGGCCTTCGAAGAAGGGTTCCCCCGTGCTCTGAACGTCGCCTGTCAATCCCCACAAAGCTGTCCCGAGACGCTGGAGATTCCTAAAACTTTGTTCTTGCCCCCAATGAAAATCCAACATGAAGCAGAAAAAAAAAAAAGGATTTTAGTTACAAAAATAAAAAAGCCAGTCACCAAATGTCCACGCCAAAGGGAGATGAAGAGGAGAAATCATAGACTGATTATAGAGCACACAGCCCACCATGTAGCATGCCAACTTCCAATTGACTTGCAATATTAATGCCATACCCAGCACTTTAGACCAAAGCATCCTGTGTCCTTTCATTTTCACTATACCATCTAGGAATACTTCATTAAATATCTAGAATAAGACTCCAGGCCTAAGGCAGCCTTTTCCACGTTCAGGAACTGTGTTAGGCAGGACAGCAGAAGCTGGTTAAATCCAACGATGGACAGCAAAATTGCAGGAGCAAATGCTTGTAACTGACTCCACAAGTCTGAGAAGGGGTCACTAACCCGAAACTCACCCTTATCCTTCTCTCCAGAGTGCTGCCTGCCCCGCAGATTTACTCCCGCATTTGTGTCCACCTATCCATTTCTCCAGAGATGCAAGGGCTGACCTGCTGACTTGTTCCGCACTGTGTGTCCATTTTAGTTGAATACCCCACAAGTCTACCCACGTTGAAACTCCAGCTCCGTGTAAACCGAGTTCCTACTCACAATTGAGTTATGGGGAGGAAGGCAAGAGAAAGCCATCACGCTATTCGGCAACTCCTCGCCAAACAATGAGTGTGAACACATCACCCATAAAGAGTTCAATGGAATCAAATCAGAAATAAATTAGGGAAACTAATCACAGAGGCAACTGGAAGATCATCAACATGTCTGATGCGTAGAATTTCTTTGTCCGAGGATATTTTAAGACAGAAGCAAAGATAGATTCATATTATACGTGTATCAGAGTTTATGGGAGAAGGTCAGGGAATGGAGTTCAGGGCCTCCCACTGTAACGAGGAAATTCAAGAGATACGCACCGAGTTTCCCCCCGATTCGAACCGGGAATTACGCAAAGGCCACACGTAGGATCTCGGGCACTCGTGATACATTCACACTGTTGAAAAATCCTCACAGTTACTGTCTTCACTGATTACCTGCTGCTAGGTACGAGCCCTAAAGACGTCCCCGAGCACCGACGTACATTCTATGTAAATACCACTAGTTTGATTTTTTTTTAAACTCCAAAGACCGCGGTTTTTGATAGGAGATTGGCTCCTGTAAATTGCCCCATTATGTAGGGAGTAGATTGGAAACTGGGATAACAAAGAACAAGTGTGACGGGGAACATTTAAAATAAAATTGAAACGCAGATGCTGTGGTATTATACCAAAGATAGACACAAGATATGGATAACCAGCGGGTCCAGCAGTGACCTGAGAACGTGGCATATGTGACGTTTCGACAGGAGCCTACAACAGCCGAAAAAAGTGCTTTGTCTGCGGACCAGCGGTTTGTAGGTGAATTGGTTCTGTAAATTGCCTCAGGGCTAGGAGTGGATGCGAAAGCGGGATAACATAATCTAGTGACAGGTGATCGCTGGTCGTGTGACCTCGGTGGGCTGGAAGGTCCTGTTTTCCATGTTTGTATCTCGAACTAAACTAAAGAAAAAGGTCGAAATCCTTCTCGCGGCGCTTTGAAGAATAATACCCACCAAATGAAGGGGGAGCCGCTTTCAGGCTGATGAACTGTCTACTGAACTGGGCGCTAGCGTCGCAAGGCTCATCCTTAAACTCCGAGCACAGCCAATAAGCGTTTATCATCACCTCCCAGGGAGCGCGACAGCTGAGAACTGGCACCAATGAGGGGCTCAAGAGTCCCTGGTTCGCCACGGATGAACAGCAGTTACTCAGCAGCCCCAAGTGGGAGCCCTGGGAGGGGGGAAAAGAGTCAAAATGGAAGAGTGTTTTATTGTCATAGGCCCCTGAAACAGAACAATGAAATTTGATTTACGGACTTTCCCAGGGACACTTCAGAGACTGACATCGATGCTCCAACGCAAGGCTCGTGGGAGAAGGAACACAGTCTAGGTCTTTCCGCTCGGGGGGCACGTATGGTGAGACTCGCGCCCCTCAAATAAGGAAGCTGAGCCCACGCAGGGGCCACAGGAGTGGCACGATGGGGGGGACAGATTGTGAAATCTGAGAAATGTATTACATGTAATGAACAATTTTTCTAGCCTCCAGAAAAAGTCCGGATAGAATGTTTCGCACGTTCACGTATTGTATATATTTATTACACTGAATAAAGTCTTATTTTGAATTATAAATAAAAAAACAAAAAGAATTGCCCAGGTAGACCCAAAATTGTGGAGTAAACTCAGCGGGCAGCAGCATACATCTGGAGAGGAACGAATCCGTGACGTTTCAGCCGAGACCCTGCTTCAGTTTGAAGGTAGACAAAAATGCTGGAGAATCTCAGCGGGTGAGGCAGCATCTATGGAGTTAAGGTATAGGTACTTTTCGTCGAGACCCTTACTTCCGCACTGATGTGTGGGGTGGGCTGGGGGGGTCGGGGGAGGACGGGAAGAAGAAGAAGAGGCGGAGTCAGCGGGGCTTGAGGAGCGAGTGGGAAGGGATGGGGAAGGAGGGAGAAAGCAAGGACTACCTGCAAAATGCAGGTCAATGTTCAATTTATTAATTGGACTGATAACTGTGGAGGTTTTTAAACTGGATAAATGACTAGTCATACTGATATAGCAGCACAGTTTAATATACCAGACAGACTCTGCGTTCTCTGTGGGTTCTTTCAGCCTTTATTATATAATTCTATTATATAAATCTTCCAGCAATTCATTTTGTTCGCGTGGAGCTTAAATTAAAACTGAAATCAAATCCGTGACTTACTAGCATCCGAGGCATCGTTAAAGGCAAGGTGAATATTGAAATTTAATCTCGGTTTTGTTCCGCAGATTATGGAAAGCGAATAAACCGATCAGAGAGAGACGGAGGCACAAGGGGCTGCAGGGGCCGGCGACGTGAGGAACAAGCTACGCGCTGGAGGAACTCGGCGGGTCAGGCAGCGTCCGTGGAGGAGAAACGCCACATTTCGTGAGGGCGCAGCTTTAGGGTGCGAGGGGCTTTTTTTAACGCAGAGGGTGGTGGGTGCCTGGAACGGTGGTGGAGGCAGATATATGATAACGGTGTTCAATAGACTTTTGCCGAGATACATGGATAAGCAGGGAATGGAGGGGTGTGGATCAGGTGCAGGCAGAGGAGATCAACTTAACCTGGCAGAAGGGTCTCGGCCCGAAACGTCACCCATTCCTTCGCTCCATAGATGCTGCCTCACCCGCTGGGTTTCTCCAGCATTTTTGTCTACCTTCGATTTTCCAGCATCTGCAGTTCCTTCTTAAACACTTCTTCGGACTAATGTCAGGGGAGGGGGCGGGACAGAGATGGAAGAGTCGGAGACAGTAAGACTAGTGGGAGAACTGGGAATGGGAAGGGGATGGAGAGAGAAAAAAATAGAGTTTGAAATTGCCCACCTTTACGCAGAGTGTGGATTTGCAAAGAAAGTCTGGAGAGGTCTGCAAGGTCCGTGAGGGTCCCTGTCACGGTTTTTTCCGGAACAGCTCCGTCACAGAGGACTCTGATTTACCGACTGTTCCCAGGGACACATTCAGAGATGGGCATCGAGTGCTGCTGGAAGGTCATTAAGGGACAGAGGTTTCGGGGTAACGTGAGGGGGAACTTCTTTACTCAGAGGGTGGTGGCTGTGTGGAATGAGCTTCCAGCAGAAGTGGTGGAGGCAGGATCGATTTTAACATTTAAAAGTAAAGTGGATAGGTATATGTGAAGGGAATGGAGGTGTATGGTCTGAGTGCAGGTAGATGGGACTAGGGGAAAACAAATGGTCGGCACGGACTGGAAGGGCCGAGAGGGCCTGTTTCCGTGCTGTAAATTGTTATATGGTTAACTCGGTGAAAGACGCCCTTTGGTCTGCCCGAGCGTTGTTCACCACCCAGCAGAGCGAGATGTCCGTCAGGGAATGTTGCCGACTGGCCCGCTGCAGACTGCAGGAGTACGTGCTGAGGGACGCACTGAAGCTCGGTGCAGCCAACGCCAAGGCTCGGTGGGGGAGGGCCACAGTCTAGGGTCCTTCCGCTGCTGGACATGGGGGGGTGGGGGGCAGGGTGTGGTGGAGATGCCCCTCAAAATAAGGGAAGGGATATCACACCAGGGAGCCACATTGGCAATGATTTGGGGAAAAAAATTGTCTGATTTAGGTCATAAGGGATAGGAGTAGAATTAGGCCATTCGGCCCATCAAGTCTACTCCTCTATTCAATCATGGCTGATCTATCTCTCCCTCCTAACCCCATTCTCCTGACTTCTCCCCATAACCTCCAGCACCCGTACCAATCAAGAATCAAGTCATTTGTGTAAATAGTATTGAATATATAGCCCCCGGGAATGTCGGAAGCATTTTTAGCACGGTTCCTGTATTGTACATATTTTTTACATGAATAAAGTTTATTTCAATTTTTTTAATTCTTCCATGCAGCAGGACACCAGGTCGGTAAATGTAATCCTCTGTAAACATCATAATAAACAACAACAAATGTTCAGTGTGTAGATGAGAGGGGATCCTATTGAAACATATAAGATTATTAAGGGTTTGGAACACACTAGAGCCAGGAAACATGTTCCCGACGTTGGGGGAGTCCAGAACCGGGGGCCACAGTTTAAGAATAAGGGATAAGCCATTTAGAATGGAGATGAGGAAACACTTTTTCACACAGAAAGTTGTGAGTCTGTGGAATTCTCTGCCTCAGAGGGCGGTGGAGGCCGGTTCTCTGGATGCTTTCAAGAGAGAGCTAGATAGGGCGCTTAAAGATAGCGGAGTCAGGGGATATGGGGAGAAGGCAGGAACGGGGTACTGATTGGGGATGATCAGCCATGATCACGTTGAATGGCGGTGCTGGCTCGAAGGGCCGAATGGCCTCCTCCTGCACCTATTGTCTATTGGCATCAAGCCAACCCCAAGTACAAAAGTTGGAGCATTGAGAAAAATACCATAGTGCAGAATATAGTCGCTCGGCGTTATAGAGCAACGGTTCCAGGGTAAAAGACCAATGTCCGCAATGAGGTACGATGGAAATACGGGATGTACCCTGAGCTTGTGGGAGGACTGTTTAGATGTCTGATAACAGAGGGGAAGAAGCTGTTGCTGAGTGTGGTGGTGTGCGCTTTCAAGCTTCTGTATTTACTGCCCGATGGGAGAGGGGAGACGAGGGAATTATTGGGGTCCTTGGATTGTGTTGGCTGCTTTCCCAAGGCAGTAATGTTTAGTTATCTAGTCTAGGACTATAATTGGGAGTATTATCTAATAATTGAGTATTATCTATAATTGAGAGTATTATTTAGTCTAAGACTTAATTAGGAGTATTACCTAGTCTCGGACTATAATTGGGTTCACTATCCAGCCTAGTACTACAGTTGGAAGTATTATCCAGCCTAGTACTACAGTTGGAAGTATTATCCAGTCTAGTACTACAGTCCGGAAGTATGTCTAGTACTACAGTTGGAAGTATTATCCAGTCTAGTAACTACAGTTTGGAAGTATTACCAGTCTAGTACTACAGTTGGAAGTATTATCCAGTCTAGTACTACAGTTGGAAGTATTACCCAGCCTAGTACTACAGTTGGAAGTATTATCCAGTCTAGTACTACAGTTGGAAGTATTATCCAGTCTAGTACTACAGTTGGAAGTATTATCCAGCCTAGTACTACAGTTGGAAGTATTATCCAGTCTAGTACTACAGTTGGAAGTATTATCCAGCCTAGTACTACAGTTGGAAGTATTATCCAGCCTAGTACTACAGTTGGAAGTATTATCCAGTCTAGTACTACAGTTGGAAGTATTATCCAGTCTAGTACTACAGTTGGAAGTATTACCCAGTCTAGTACTACAGTTGAGAGTAATACCTAGTGTAGGATTATAATTGGGAGTATTATCTAGTCCAGGACTATAAATGCGAGAACATAATGCATCTAGTCAAAGACTATCATTTGAGTGATGGCCTAGGTCAGGTCAGGGGGAGTGATGGTCAGTTCCCCCCGCCACGGGTACCATGTAATCCCGTGCTACCTGCTCCAGAGCCAGACAGTCGGTGACTAAACCGTCTCCCCCACCTGGTTTTCCGGGTGAGGAGGGGGCTGTGGACCCCCAGCAGGACCAAAAACAAGACCTGTCAAAGGGCGGATGAGCTTCTAGCGAGCCAAAGGCCATCCACACTTCAGTCTAAGTTGCGATCACTGTCGTGCATGGCATTGTAAGGAACGATGATCACACACACACACCAACGTCCTAGACTTTCAGCGGCGGAAGTCCGCAGGAACTGGAGGACAGAGATGTGTGGTGCGTCCGTCACCGTTCCCGTTGGAAACCAGCATCACTGCGTCGCTAATAATGTTTTAATCGATGATGAATCCTAGCCGTATCTACGTACCTTTCGGAGTTTTAAGTGGCCCCACTTTTGCTTCTCGTTGCCTTGGTGACGACCAGGTGTGGAGCCAATGAGGTGAACTCTGCCCAGGAACAAATTAAAAAGAACTTCAGTCGCTAAATACGAAACGCTTTGAACAATTGTGACATTAACAATGAGACACTTGCATTTGGAGAGAAGCTTTCCCTAAACCTCAACATGTCTCAGAGTGGTGTATTTACATTAGGCGTTGGAGATACAGCGCGGGAAAAGGCCCTTCGCCCCACCGAGTCCACGCCGACCAGTGATCCCGCATACTAGCATTATTCTACACTACACTATTCTACATTATTCAGGGACAATTTACATTCATACCAAGCCAATTAACCTACAGACCCATACGTCTTTGGAGTGTGGGAGGAAACCGGAGCACCAGGAGAAAACCCACGTGGGTCACGGGGAGAACGCACAAACTCCGTACAGACCGCACCCCTGGTCAGGATCGAAGGCGGGTCTCTGGCGCTGTAATAGCCCTGTCCCACGGTGCGAGTTCATTCCAAGAGCTCTCCCGAGTTTTAAAAAAAATCAAACTCATGGTAAGCACGGAGAATGAACGTAGCGGGTACGTCGGGGCTCGGGGACGCCTCTTAGTGGCTCGTAACGCTAACGGCAGGTACTCGGGAAAACTCGCTAACGGCAGGTAAGCACCGGAAGACTCGTGAAGATTTTTCAACATGTTCAAAAATGTCCACGAGAGCCCCGAGTACCGACGAGCGGCCATCACCGTAAATCTCCGAGTTCGAATCAGGGCAAACCCGGGAGAGATCTTGGAATGAACTCGTACCGTGGGACAGGGGTTTAATGCAGCATCTCTACCTCTGCGCACCACCCCCCCCCCCCCCCCCCCCCCCCCCCCCCCCCGACTGTGAGACTGGATTGTGAGATGGTTGTGGTGCCTGGTCCCGGGGGTGGGTCCCGCCGGCCGGGGGTGGGGGGGGGGGGGGGGAAGGGCAGGTTACCTGGTCAGTGACAGGTCATGCTGCTTTATGTGTCCAATCCACTCGTTCAGCCCAGTTGACCGGTACGACGCCAGGTAATCGATCAGGTCCCGTTTGAACTTGGTGGCAGATTCTCCGGCGGTTTCGGGACTGCCGTCCGGTAACCGTGGGTACAGTGGGCTCAGCCATATGCTATCAAGGAAGGAAAGCATTAACGTTTGAGAAAGAGGAAATACACTTTAATGACGTCAGGGTATCTATCCCGTTGGGCTCCACACGTTTAGTTTAGCTTCAGTATAATTTAGAGATACAGCGCGGAAACAGGCCCTTCAGCCCATCGAGTCCACAGCGACCAGCGATCCCCGCACACTAACATTACATAGTAAATGGAGATTAATTGGCATGGTGTTTGTGTAAATTGTCCCTAGTGTGTGTGTAGGATAGTGTTAATGCGCGGGGATTGTTGGGCGGTACGGACTCGGTGGGCCGAAGGGCCTGTTTCCTCGCTGTATCTCTAAAACTAAAATTACTCTACACACAGATCAGTCTGAAGAAGGGTCTCGGCACGAAACCCACTTCTTTCTTTCCAGAGATGCTGCTTGTCCCGCGGAGTTACTCCAGCATATTGTGTCTACCTAATGGCCCCTGTTAGGAAACCTGAACGGAAACCTCTGGAGACTTTGCGCCCCACCCAAGGTTTCCTGTGCGGTTCCTGCAGGTTTTTGTCAGTCTCCCTAATAGTCGAAAATGGTTTCCGTTTTAAAAATCGGTAATTGTTTAGTCGGAGCCGGTTGCGATGCGAGTTGAAGGTGGTTGCCGGAGGACAAAAACCTCCGGGAACCGCACGGAAACATTTGGCGGGGCGCAAAGTCTCCCGAGGTTTCCGTTCAGGTTTCCTAAGTGGGACAGGGGCATAACTCTACACACACCCTGGGGACAATTTACATTAATACCAAGCCAATTAACCTACGAACCCGCATGTCTTTGGAGTTGGGGAGGAAACCGAGGATCTCGGAGAAAAAGGACGTTGTTTTAGCAAGGAGATGAGGAGACATTTCTTGATTCAGAGTGTGGTGAATCCATGGGTCTTACCCCTGGGTCTTCTGGTGCCAGTCGTCATGTATCAAGTTAGAGGTGTGGATCACAACTCGGAAACCTTCTTCATATAAAAGCAACATCATCTTCCTGCAGGCGGGAGAGAGAACATAATGCATCAAAATAGTTTTGTACAGGGGGGACGGAGAGACGGGGGACGGGGGATGAGGGGGACGGAGGGGACGGAGGGACGGAGGTTTGTCATGTGTAACAATAAAGTATTCATTCATTCATTCATCATGGGTCAGCTGTGAAGTTGAATGATAGGGGAAGCTTGAAGGGCTGAATGGCCTGAGGGGTGGTCTGTGCTTTGGGTGGGCCCCAGGCCAGAGCATCGCCATGGCAACGCATGTAGTGTTCCGTATTTAAAAGTGTTTTACTTACGTATGATGTGTTCCATAGGCGATTTCCAACTTTGCCTGAAAACATTTTAAAAAGTCTCCTTGATAATGTCATAAGTGATAGGAGTAGAATTAAGCCATTCGGCCCATTCAATCTCCCCCCTCCTAACCCCATTCTCCTGCCTTCTCCCCATATCCTCTGGCACCCGTACTAATCAAGAATCTATCTATCTCTGCCTTAAAAATATCCACTGACTTGGCCTCCGCAGCCTTCTGTGGCAAAGAATTCCACAGATTCACCGCCCTCTGACTACAGAAGTTTCTCCTCATCTCCTTCCTAAAAGAACGTCCTTTAATTCTGAGGCTATGACCTCTAGTCCTAGACTCACCCACTGGTGGAAACATCCTCTCCACATCCACTCTATCCGGGCCTTTCACTATTCTGTACGATTCAACGAGGTCCCCCCCCCCCTCATTCTTCTAAACTCCAGCGAGTACAGGCCCAGTGCCGACAAACGCTCATCATGTTAACCCACTCATTCCTGGGATTGTTCTTGTAAACCTCCTCTGGACCCTCTCCAGAGCCGGCACATCCTTCCTCAGATTATGGGGCCCAGAATTGCTCGCAATATTCCAAATGCGGCCTGACCAGCGCCTTATGGAGCCTCAACATTATATCCCTGTTTTTGTACACAAGCCCTCTTGAAATAAATGCCAGCATTGAGTTTGCTTTCTTTACACACAATCTACCAAGTTCTCAATTAACAAAAGTGCAACATAGAATCTCCTGTATTTAGTTTGGTTAATTATTATTGTCTCGTGTACCGAGTGAAAAAATATCTGTTGCATGTTGTCTTTCCCCCCCAAAAAGACTGCATGATTAAATCGCAGATTATATCGCACCTTACATCCACAATGCAATAGAAGGAGGCCATTTGGCCCATCAAGTTCATGCTGGCTCCCAGCATGAACTTCACCAGTCCCCTTCATGCTCTCTTTATTACCCCCGACTCCCATTCTCCACCCCTCACCCCACATCCCTTCAATTAAAGTAAATATTCTTAAATATCAAATATAACGAAAATTAAACAACTATATTACAATCCTTGTCCACGATGCATTCCACTCCCCGCGGTACCCAGCGGTCCCGGAAATCCCCCAGGGTGCCCGTGGACAGAGCATAGTACCTCTCCAAAACCACCCGGGCGCGGACGCAACCTCGGAAAAGGGGCAGGTAGCCGGCTCGGGTCTGTCCTCTGCCTCTGTCTCAGCCCTCTATATCAGCCCTCTGCCCGCTCTCTGTCTACCCCCTCCCTCTCCCTCTCTGGCCGCGCCTGCGAGTTGGGGGCTATGTGTGAGTGGATAGGGTGGGAGTTGGGGTAAAAGGAGCAAGTGGATAATATTAATATAATATCAAGGGGGTGGTTAGTGTGTGTGTGACGCCGCAGGCCGCTCCCCCCCCCCCCACCCCCACTGCTGCTCGTTGAGGGGACGGGACCCAATGGGTCCCACTTGGTCTAGTAAGTATATGTAATTATGAGATGCATAGATTACAGGGTAGATAGAATCTTTATCCCCCAGAGTGCTTTCCCCCCACACTCCAAAGATATACAAGCTTGTAGGTTAATTGTCTTGGTATAAATGTCAATTCTCCTTCGTGTGTGTAGGATAGTGTTAATGTACGGGGATCGCTGGTCTGAGCGGACCCGGTGGGCCGAAGGGCCTGTTTCCGCGCTGTGTCTTCAAATTAAACTAGAGGGGAAAGGCTTAGGCTGAGAGGAGGAATGTTTAATGGGGATGTGCAGGGAAAGGTCAGGCAACTGAACCATCCTACCTACACCGAGAGAGCAGTCTGCCCTGAGCTACCATCTACCTCATTGGAGACCCTCGGACGGTCTTCGATCGGACTTTACTGGACTATATCGAGCACGAAATGTTATTCACGTTATTTTCTTTTTCATGCATCTGTACACTGGCTCGGTTGTAATCATGTATTGTCTTCCTGCTGACTGGTTAGCACGCAACAAAAGCTTTTCACGGTGCCTTGGTACACGTGACTGACAGTAAACTAAACTCAAACCCAAATTCACCCATTGCCGCTCAAGCAGGTAAGGCCGCCCTCTGGTGGACATGCCCAGACTTATCAGAAAGGCTCCAATCCAAAACGTCGCCTATCCATGTTCTCCAGAGATGCTGTCTGGCCCGCTGAGTTACTCCGGCACTTTGCTTCTTTTTTAAAAAAATAACTAGCATCTGCAGTTCCTCGTGTCTACTAGCAAAGGTGACTGCTTGGTGGATCGTAGAAGACGGGTAATGTGCGGGGATGGGCTGGTCGGCGCGGACCCCGTTTCCACGCTGTATCTCTAAACTCTCTCGTTGTAGCAGAACTAGCTGTTAGTTAGATAGTTTAGTTTATTGTCACGTGTAGCAGGGTACAGTGAAAAGCTTTTGCGTGCTAACACGTCAGTGGAAAGACAATACACGATGGCACTCGAGCCATTTACAGTGCATAGATCTGGGTTCCCAACCTTTCTCGTCCCGTTTACCCCAGGCAGCTTTAATAGCACATAACAATGTTACTTCACTTATTTATGAACAACTAATGATGAACAGATACTGGTAATACCAGAACCAAACACAGTCAGTCAAAGAGAAACAATATGTACAAATCCAGAATCAAGTTACCTGACACAGGCGGACGTTGGGATAAGGGTGAGCCTCCTCGTGCAGGTGCGCTTTGGCCAGCCGTTGCTCGCCATGGACAATCAACAGCGGCTTGGTCCTGAAATGGAGATGGTTTGCAGAGTGGAGGTGAGGGAATGCTCACAATTGGGCGGCGCAGTGGCGTGGCCGGCAGTGCTGCTGCCTCACAGCACTGGGGACCCGGGTTCGATCCCGACCACGGGTGCTGACTGTACGGAGTTTGCACGTTCTCCCTGTGACCTGCGTGGGTTTTCTCCGAGATCTCCGGTTTCCTCCCACACTCCAAAGACGTGCAGGTTTGTAGATTAATTGGCTCGGTGTAAATGTAAAAATTGTCCCCAGTGGGTGTAGAATAGTGTGAATGCGCAGGGATCGCTGGTCGGCGCGGACCCAGTGGGCCGAAGGGCCTGTTTCACTGCTGTATTCTCTAAACTAAAAGTGCTGGGGTAACTCAGCGGGTCAGGCAGCATCTCTGGAGAGCTTGGATAGGTGACGGTTAGTTCTGAAGAGGGTCCTGACCTGGAAACATCACCTATCCATGTTCTCCAGATGTGCTGCCAGACCCGCTGAGTTACTCCGGCACTTTGTAAACCTGCATCAGCAGTTCCTTGATCTACAGCGGTGATTTGCCCCCCCGTTTGAGGGCGAGGGGAGTTGATGGGGATGTGGGAGAATAAAACTGGTGTAGATGGGTGGCTGATGAACAGTCGGTGGGTTGAAGGGCCTGTTTCCATGCTGCTTCTCCAAACTACACCAGCCACTTGCTGAAGACCTCACTCACCTAAACTCTTCTGGGTACTGCTCCATGAGCCAAGGGATATCAATGCAGTAATTGAACTGAAAGATGAAAAATAAAATCAAAACGGTATAAACGTTCCACAGATAATCCATACCACCAGGGGGCGCCGCACGATTGGCAGCCTCGCCAACAGACAGTCTGTTTTTTTTGTCTTTTATTTTTGTTATTTTTAGTGTGTTTTAACAGTTTGTCCGATGCAGGAGCTTGATCGCCCCGAGGCGGAGGTTCCAAACGCCGCCGGCTACGGGCGACAAGATCATCCCGTCAACGGAAGGCTCGAGGCCCCCACCGCGGGAGAACAAAGAAGGGAAGAGATTGAACTGTTTTTCTCCTTCCATCACAGTGAGGAATGTGGAGGAGTCACTGTGGTGGATGTTCATGTTAAAATGTGTTTTGTGTGTTCTGTGGCTTTTTATATGTATGACAAATGAAATTCCTCGTATGTTGCAAAACATACTTGGCTAATAAAGTATTATTGTAATGTATTGTCAAATTTAAGGTTTATCCTTGGTGCACTGAGGTACACCACCCACCCTCTGTGTAAACAAAATACCCTGCACACCTCCTTTAAACTTTGCCCCTCTCAACTTAATAGAAACATAGAAAATAGGTGCAGGAGGAGGCCATTCGACCCTTCGAGCCAGCACCGCCATTCATTGTGATCATGGGTGATCGTCCCCAATCAATAACCCGTGACTTCACTAGCCCCTAGAGCTCTATCTAACTCTTTCTTAACTCATCCAGTGATTTGACCTCCACTGTCCTCTGTGGCAGGGAATTCCACAAATTCACAACTCTCTGGGTGAAAACTTTTTTTCTCACCTCAGTCTTAAATGGCCTCCCTTTTATTCTAAGACTGTGGCCCCTGGTTCTGGACTCACCCAACATTGGGAATATTTTTCCTGCATCTAGCTTGACCAGTCCTTTTATAATTTTATAATTTATAAAGCTATGGGCCTCTAGAGTCATAGAGTGAAAAGCGTGCAAGTTGGCCCATCGGCCGAACTTCCCCAACACCAGCCAGCATGTCCCAGCTACACTAGTCCCACCTCCAAACCTGTCCTATCCATGTGCCCGTCTAACTATTTCTTAAACGTTGGGATAGTCCCTGCCTCAACTACCTCCTCTGGCAGCTTGTTCCATCACCCCTTGTGTGAAAACGTTACCTAAGATTCCTATTAAATCTTTCCCCCTTCACCTTAAACCTATGCCCTCTGGTTCTCGGTTCCCCTATTTAGGGCAAGAGACTATGTGCATCTACCCTAGTATTTGATTTTACCGTCCTTGGTTAAAGGGTCTGACTGTCTACCCTATCTACACCTCTCATAATTGTACATACTTCTATTTAGACAAAGGAATTAAATGTAACATCTCCAAGTTTGCAGATGACACAAAGCTGGGTGGCAGTGTGAGCTGTGAGGAGGATGCTATGAGGCTGCAGGGTGACTTGGATAGGTTGGGTGAGCGGGCAACTGCATGGCAGATGCAATATAATGTAGATAAATGTGAGGTTATGGCATGTTGGCCTTCATAGTGAGAGGATTTGAGTATAGGAGGAAGGAGATCCTACTGCAGTTGTACAGGGCCCTGGTGAGACTACACCTGGAGTATTGTGTGCAGTTTTGGTCTCCTAATTTGAAGAAGGACATTCTTACTATTGAGGGAGTGCAGCATAGGTTCCCCAGGTTCATTCCCGGGATGGCGGGACTGACATATGATGAAAGAATGGATCGACTGGGCTTATAGTCACTGGAATTTAGAAGGATGAAAGAGGACCTTATAGAAACATTAAAAAAATCATTGGGGATTACACAGGCTAGATGCAGGAAAAATGTTCCTGATGTTGGGGGAGTCCAGAACCAGGGGTCACACAGTTTAAGAATAAGGGGAAGCCATTTAGGACTGGGATGAGGAAAAACCTTTTCACCCAGAGAGTTGTGAATCTGTGGAATTCTCTGTCACAGAAGGCAGTGGAGACCAATTCACTGGATGTTTTCAAAAGAGAATTAGAGATAGCTCTTAGGGCTAAAGGAATCACGGGATATGGGAAGAAAGCAGGAACGAGGTACTGAATTAGGATGATCAGCCATGATCATATTGAATGGCGGTGCTGGCTCGATGGGCTGAATGGCCTACTCCTGCACCTATGTTCCATGTTTCTATCAGGACTCCCCAGCCTGTAACCTCCAGCTTTACAGAGAAGCGGTGTGGCACGGTGGTGCAGAGGTGGAGTTGCTGCCTCACAGCGCCAGAGACCCGGGTTCGATCTTGTCTACGGGCGCTGTCTGTACGGAGTTTGCACGTTCTCCTCGTGACCGCGGGGATTTTCTCCGGGAGCTCCGGTTTCCACCCACACTCCAAAGAGGCGCAGGTTTCTAGGTTAATTGGCTTCGGTAAAATTGTAAATCGTCCCCAGCGTGCGTAGGATAGTGTTAATGTGCAGGGATCGCTGGCCGGCGCTGACCCGGTGGGCCGCGGGGCACTGTTTCCGCGCTGAATCTCGAAAACTAAGAAACAAAATGGAAAGCCCCGCTCAACCTCCTCTTAACCTTCCGCGTTCTGCGACGAACAAACCCCCAGCCCCTTTCCCACGGATCCCACCTCGACGTGCTGGAACGAGAGTTTTCTCACCTGAGCAGAAGCAGTTATTGTCCCAAAGAGTGGCGATAAAATATCTGAAAGAGTTTTAGAAAACAAAAATCACATCACCTTGTTACAGCAATGTAGAAACAAGGAACTTCAGATGCTGATTTACAATAAAAAAAATGACTGGAATAACTCAGCAGATCGGGCAGCATCTGAACCGTCGCGCACTTTAGACTTTAGAGAAACAGCACGGAAACAACCTATTCAGCCCACCATGGACTTATATAACCTACATAGTAACCTCATGGTACACCAGTCATTGAAAGTAGGCATGCAGGTGCAGCAGGCAGTGAAGAAAGCGAATGATATGTTAGCATTAATAGCAAAAGGATTTGAGTATAGGAGCTGGGAGGTTCTACTGCAGTTGAAATCACATGGTATTGAGGGTTCAGTATTGATGTGGATAGAGAACTGGCTGGCAGACAGGAAGCAAAGAGTAGGAGTAAACGGGTCATTTTCAGAATGGCAGGCAGTGACTAGTGGGGTACCGCAAGGCTCAGTGCTGAGACCCCAGCTATTTACAATATATATTAATGATTTGGACGAGGGAATTGAATGCAACATCTCCTAGTTTGCGGATGACACTAAGCTGGGGGGTAGTGTTTGGTGTGAGGAGGATGCAAGGTGACTTGGATAGGCTGGGTGAGTGGGCAAATGCATGGCAGATGCAGTATAATGTGGATAAATGTGAGGTTATCCACTTTGGTGGCAAAAACAGGAAAGTAGACTATTATCTGAATGGTGGCAAATTAGGAAAAGGGGAGATACAATGAGACCTGGGTGTCATGGTACACCAATCATTGAAAGTAGGCATGCAGGTGCAGCAGGCAGTGAAGAAAGCGAATGATATGTTAGCATTAATAGCAAAAGGATTTGAGTATAGGAGCAGGGATGTCCTACTGCAGTTGTACAGGGTTTTGGTGAGACCACACCTGGAGTATTGCGTACAGTTTTGGTCTCCAAATCTGAGGAAAAACATTCTTGCCATAGAGGGAGACAGAGAAGGTTCACCTGACTGATTCCTGGGATGTCAGGACTTTCATATGAAGAAAGACTGGATAGACTTGACTTGTACTCGCTAGAATTTAGAAGAATGAGGGAGGATCTTATAGAAACTTACAAAATTCTTAAGGAGTTGGACAGGCTAGATGCAGGAAGATTGTTCCCGATGTTGGGGAAGTCCAGAACAAGGGTCACAGTTTAAGGATAAGGGGGAAGTCTTTTAGGACCGAGATGAGAATTATTTTTTTCATACAGAGAGTGGTGAATCTGTAGAATTATCTGCCACAGAGGGTAGTTGAGGCCAGTTCACTGGCTATATTTAAGAGGGAGTGGCCCTTGCGGCTAAAGGGATCAGGGGGTATGGAGAGAAGGCAGGTACATGATACTGAGTTGGATGATCAGCCATGATCATATTGAATGGCGGTGCAGGCTGGAAGGGCCAAATGGCCTGCTCCTGCACCAATTGTCTATGTTTCTATATCTGAGGATAGACACAAAATGGTGGAGTAACTCAGCGAGACAGGCAGCATCTCTGGAGAGAAGGAATGGGTGACGTTCCAGGTCGAGACCCTTTGCTACACAACTGCCAAACCTATACGTCTTTAGAGTGCGGGAGGAAATCGGGGAACTCAAGTGGTCACAATTTTTAAATTCCGCACAGACAGCACCCGTTGTCAGGATCGAATGAACGGTCCTGACCCACCAACTACCTCATTGGAGACCTTTGGACTCTCTTTAATCGGATCTTTTCGGGACTTTATCTTGCACTGAATGTTGTATCCTTTAACCTGTGCACTGTGGGAGGCTTGATTGCAATCATGCATAGGCCTTTCCGCTGACTGGATAGTGAACAAAAAGTTGTATCAAGACACTTGGTGCATGTGAGGGGCAGGACAACGCCTGGCAAGTAATAGGTTGAAGATAGTCGGAGTAACTCAGCGAGGCAGGCAGCGTCTCTGGACAGAAGGAATGGGCGACGTTTCGGGTCGAGACCCTTCTTCAGACCGAGGGGCAGGGGAGTGGGAAACTAGAGAGATGGAAAGGTAAGGTGTGGAAATGACAGATTAAAACAGACACTGAATGAAGGAATAGATGAAGAACTATATACAATAGACCACGCACATATCTCCAATGAAGAATATCTTGCTTTATACTCCACTCATTTTATCGATTTTCTACTTCTATTTTATTTCTTTTTATTATTTCCCTTTACTATTTTCTTTCTGTTATAAAATAATAAAAAATATAGAAGTATGAATAGGAACGACTGTAAACTTTAAAAATATTAAGAATGTATGTGACGAATAACATGTTTTTTTCTTTTTTGATTTTATATTATTCCTTCTTAATATGGATTTACTTCTAATAAAAATATTTTACAAATAAAAAAATAAAAAAAAACACAGACAATGCTCGGGGTGTCAGGGGTTACGGGGAGAAGGCAGGAGAATGGGGTTGCAAAGGAAAGATAGATCAGCCAGGATTGAATGGCAGAGTAGACTTGATGGGCCGAATGGCCTAATTCTGCTCACTTATGACCTTATGATGATCAAGGGAATGTGGAATGGTTCATTGTTGCCGAGGGCAAGCTGACAATGAAGTGCGCTTGTTGAGAGTTTCAGCATATCTCGGGGCCCTTCTTCAAAGGGAGGTGGGGCAGAACAAAGCCTGGCCAGTGATGGGTGGATACATGTGATGGAGGGGGGAGGCGGGGGGAGGGGGGGGAGGTGGGGAAAGTGGAGGGGTTTTGGCAGAAGGATAAGATGGATGGTCAAAAGCGAGAGATGGAAAAGTGGCGAAGGGATGTTGATGAGTGGGCAGAATCTCATAAGTAATAGGAGCGGAATTAGGCCATTCGGCCTATCAAGTCTAATCCGCCATTCAATCATGGCTGATCTATCTCTCCCTCCTAACCCCATTCTCCTGCCTTCTCCCCATAACCTCTGACACCCGTTCTAATCAAGAATCTATCTATCTCTGCCTTAAAAATATCCATTGACTAGGCCTCCACAGCCATCTGTGGCAAAGAATTCCACAGATTCACCAACCTCTGACTAAAGACATTTGCTTCACATCTCCTTCCTACCTTTACATCTGAGGCTATCACCTCTGGTCCAAGACTCTCCCACCAGTGGAAACATTCTCTCAACATCCACTCTATCCAAGCCTCTCACTATTCAGTACATTTCAATGAGGTCCCCCCCTTAATTCTTCTAAACTCCAGCGAGTACAGGCCCAGTGCCATCAAACGTTCATCATACGCTAACCCACTCATTCCTGGGATCATTCTTGTAAACCTCCTCTGGACCCTCTCCAGGGACAGCACATCCTTCCTCAGATATGGTGCCCAAAACCGCCCCAAATACTCCAAATGCGGCCCGACCATCGCCTTACAGAGCCTCAGCATTACATCCCTGTTTTTATATTCTATGTTTAGTTTAGTTTAGTTTAGAGATACAGCGCAGAACCAGGTCATTCGACCCACCGGGTCCGCTCCGACCAGTGATCCCCGCACATTAACACCATCCTACACACGACGGATAGTTTTTACACTTATACCCAGCCAATTAACCTACAAACCTGCACGTCTTTGGAGTGTGGGAGGAAACGAAGATCTCGTCGAAAACCCACGCAGGTTCACGGGGAGAACGTACAAACTCCGTATAGACAGCACCTGAGGTCGGGATCGAACCCGGGTCTCCGGCGCTGCATTCGCTGTAAGGCAGCAACTCTACCGCTGCGCCACCGTGACTGCCCTTGAAATAAATGCTGGCATTGCGTTTGTCTTCCTTGTTACCGATTCGACTTTTGCAAGTTAACTATTTGGGAATACTGCGCCAGCACCCCCAAGTCCCTTTGCACCTCCGCTTTCTGCATTCTCACCCCCATTTAGTCTTACCTTTAATGTGAAGGGCGCAGGCGTTGTTCTTGGCGGAGATGCCGGACACTCTGGTCAGGTAGAAGCTGAAATTTTGAGCCTTCCCCAGGAGGTCCCATTTATCCAACGTTCCTCCAGCCATCCCAGTTTCGGAATTCCCTGCCACCTCCAGGGAGATACGGTGATCCCATTCTTCCAAGCGTTGCCTCTTCGCCGTTGGGCCAGGGCTCTCTTCCTTCACTCCCCCCTCCCTCACCCTCTCTTCCTTGACCGTCACCACCTCCTCCTTGACCCTCACCCTCCCCTCCTCCTCCTTGACCCTCACCCTACCCTCCTCCTCCTTGACCCTCACCCTCCCCTCCTCCTCCTTGACCCCCCCACGTCCCCCTTTGGTCTCAGGTTCCTCGTCGCTACTGGAGACCCCCCAGCCCAGCTCAGAGGGGGGTGTCGGGCGTTTCGACGAGGGGGAGGGCCGTTTGACAGGGTTCCCGGTCAATACCCGGGCTGGGGGCTGGGCGGAGGGCAAAATTCGCTCCACCGTTTCGGCCGCCGCCTTTGACCGGCCGGCGGTCGACGAGTCAAACTCTTCGTCGTCGATGATCGTCGCATCGGAGTCGGACACTCCGTCCATCCGGATCCACGGAGCAGAGACTCCTGGGTTCGGCTCTGCATCCTCCTCATCACTGCTGGACAACGTCCACTTGCCGTGCTGGCTCTCCGTTCTGTCAACACCTCTCCGCATGGCCTTGCAAGGTAAGAAAGAGCTGGCATTAGATAGCACCCTCTCCCACGCAAGGGCATCACAACCTTCCTGGATAATATTCATAGAAAGTGTGTCAGAGATTATTTTTTGGTGGATGCAAAACTTATTTCACTTACCTAAGAGTGAGTTGGATGTGGCCCTTGTGGCCAAGGGGATCAGAGGGTATGGAGAGAAGGCAGGTACGGGATACTGAGTTGGATGATCAGCCATGATCATATTGAATGGCGGTGCAGGCTCGAAGGGCTGAATGGCCTACTCCTGCACCTAATTTCTATGTTTCTATGTTTCTATTTCACTTACCTACGAATCCAAATATCACAATATTATAATCTCAGATCATGCGCCATTAACATTTAAGATCAAAATAAATGGTAAAATAGAAAAATCAGGACAGTGGAGATTTAACCCACAAATTTAAAAAAATAAAACTACTCAGGAATATATTACAACACTAATTAAGATTTTTTTTGAAACAAATGATCAACCAGAAATATCTTGCTCCTTATTATGGGAAACATTTAAAGCATATCTCCGGGGAATTATGATCTCTTCACAAGCATATTATAATAAAAAGAATCGGAAGGAACAACAAGATTTGGAAAGGGAGATTAAACAATTAGACATACAGAATGCAACAAACCCAGATATAATATTACACAATAAAATTGCAGCATTGAAATATAAATTAAATAAAATATACACGGATCAAGTTCTAAAACTTTATCAACATACTAAACAAATACAGTTCGAATTTGGAGATAAACCCCAAAAATTATTGGCCCGCCAATTAAGGAAAATGGAAGCTGAAAAAATAATCCATAGGATTAAATCACATAACGGTGAATTGCTAATACAACCCAAAGATATTAATGAAAGATTTATGCAATATTATAAAAACTTATACACTGCTAAAACAACAGAAAATAAAACAGAAATAGAAGCATTTCTAAAAAAATGTAACCTGAAAGGGCTGGACTTACAAAATAGAGAATTATTAAATGCTGATATCTCAACAAAAGAAATCCAAGAATCTATTAGATCATTAAAAAATGGTAAATCACCGGGACCAGATGGTATTGGTTCGGAATTTTATAAAATATTTCATGATCATATGGTTCCGCGTTTGAAATCATTATATGAACAGATATACAGCAGAAATTACCAGAAACACTGAATGAATCTATTATAACTCTTTATACATAAAATAAATAAAGACTTGGATGAACCAGGATCATTTAGAGCAATAGCTCTTTTAAATACTAATCAAAAGATATTAACAAAAATATTAGCACAAAGGCTAAGTTTAGTTGTCAACGAATTAATTCATCCAGATCAAACAGGATTTATACCAAAACGATATTCCTCATATAATTTAAGACGGTTATTCAATATTATATATTCGAAAAGAAGTAATAAAAAAGACCTAGTAATCATTTCACTTGACGCAGAAAAAGCCTTCGATCAAGTGGAATGGCCTTACCTATTTTCGGTTATGGAAGCTTTCAAATTGGGAGAGAAGTTTACCACTTGGATTAAATTGTTATACACAAATCCGACAGCTAGAATAACAACAAACCGAATGTTATCAACTAAATTCAATTTATCTCGAGGTTGTAGACAAGGTTGTCCTTTATCCCCTTTATTGTTTGCACTCGCAATAGAACCGCTCGCCCAGAGGGTGAGATTACATCCGGAAATACATGGATATGATACTAGAGACACTAAAAATAAAATCTCCCTATATGCGGATGATGTATTACTTTATATCACAGAACCAGAAACAAGTATCCAAAACTTGTTAAAAATTAATAACAGAATTCGGATCTTTCTCAGGATACAGTATCAATTGGAATAAAAGTGAACTTATGCCAATAACGGTGAATAACTTACATATACTACAACAATTCCCTTTTAAGATAACAAACGAAAAAATTAAATACCTTGGAATTTTTGTAACAAAAACATTCGACTCTTTATTTAAATCTAACTTCCCCCAATTATTGAATAAATTAAATAAGAATATTTTATATTGGAAAAGCTTACCTATCTCAATGTTAGGTAAAATTAATACAATAAAAAATGATCTTTCTTCCACAATTATTATATCTCTTCCAATTAATTCCGATATATCTCCCTAAAAATTTCTTCACAAAGGTAGATTCCCTAATTACTAACTTTATCTGGGATTATAAGAGTCATAGAATAAATAAAAAACATTTATGTAAATCTAAAATAAATGGAGGATTAGCATTACCAAATTTTATGTTTTATTACTGGGCAGTCAATATTAAAAAAATGAATTTTTTGGCTAGAAGAAATAGATAACCAACCAACTTGGTTAAAAATGGAAAAAGAAGATTGTTCCCCTTTGAAACTAGTTCTATAATATTTGCTAATACTAATTTAGCTAAGAAAATTTATAGTGAAAATCCGATAATAGAAAACGGAATCCGTATTTGGAAACAAATAAAGAAAACATTAAAACTAAAATCAATACCATTAATCTCTTACCATTGTAAATAATGTTACGTTTAAACCTTCAATGATGGATAAAGCTTTTTTACAATGGAAAAATAAGGGAATTACTAAGATGGGAGATCTTTATAAGGAAAACTCTTTCCTTTCATTTCAAGAGTTACAACAAATTTATGGACTACACACTAAAGAATATTTTAGATATTTACAAATCAGAAATTATGTTTCTGCAAATACACAAGAACTTAGAAATAGAAAGATAGAAATTCTAGATGAATGCTTAAATAAACACCCAAATACAGATAAATGATTTCATTTATATACAATATTTTTATTGGAAAATGATGTTCCATCAACAGAAATATATAGACAGTCTTGGGAAAAAGAACTAGGTCAAATTATAAGGCCAGAACTATGGGATGAAAGTTTACAACATATACATCACTGTTCGTTAAATGCTAAACATTCCCTTATACAATTTAAAATACTACATAGATTACATTATTCCAAAGCTAAATTACATAACATCTTTCCAAAAGTATCCCCTATATGTGATAAATGTCAACATTTAGAAGCAAATTTATCACAATTCATTTACTAACTGTATAAAAATTACAAAATTTTGGATAGAAATATTTAAGATAATTTCGAATGTTGTCAATATATTCTGACTCCTGATCAAAGTTAATAATACTTTGAATAATTCTAGAAACAGACCAACTAGTAACAATGAATTAAATAATTTTTTATTGACTATGGTTTAATAATTGGGAAAAAACTAATATTAAAATTTTGGAAAGGCCCTACATCCCCAACAATCAAAATGTGGAACACAGAAATGTCGGAGACACTTCATCTGGAGAGCGATTGAGGCTTGTCCTAATGGACAGGTTTTAGATCGCTTCAGAGAGATTTGGTCTCCATTTATTAAATAATTTTACAGGGTCATAATGGCTCGGCACGAGGGCTTGACTGAGACCTGAATATTAGAATGGATGAAGAAACATATATAATAAAACATGACTATATCTCCAAGGACGGATTAATGATTAATACTCCATTCACCATCATACTTCTTACACTCTTTTCTCTATCTTTTCCTACCTTTAAAAAAAATTTAGAAAAATGTATAGAAACATATAAATCTTAAATTTTTAATACTAATAAGAATATAAACAGTACTAATCTCATGAAGGTATTATTAATATTCATGTATTTTCAAATATATAAAATATAGTCTTAATTTTTAAAATCAATGATAATACAAAAATATTATTAATAGTATGAATATATCTTTAATATCATGGTATTATTAGTATTATGTATTTTCAAGTGTTATAAAATATATTGTCTTAAATTTTAAAATTAACGATAATACAATTATTACTAACAGTATGAATTTATCATTAATATTATGTATTTTCAATTATATAAAATATATAGTCTTAATTTTTTAAATCAATGATAATACAAATATTATTAAGAGTATGAATATATCATTAATATCATGTATTTTCAGCAATGCAAAATAATGTACTTTGTTATTACTATGTTTCTATAATAAAAATACTTACCCCCCCCCCCCCACAAAAATAAAAATACTTAACAAAAAAAACCAACAAAAAAAAAAAGAAAGTGTGTCAGGGATAGTGGAGGCAGGAGAATGGAGTTGAGTTGGAAAGATCGATTAGCCATGATTGAATGGCCTAATTCTGGGGCATATTTATAGGATATGTTTTTAAAATCTATATTATCTATACTATTACTAAAAGTCTCATCTTGACCACTTCCTGTCATCGTTGTAAATAATAAATTTTAGAAAAAATGCTACCCTGTATTGCTATGATTTTTTTGCCATCTTATTCACCGTCCTCCTCTCCTCCCACTGCCCCAAGGTTTTTTCAGATCAGTGAAATAATAAAAAAGATATGAATGTTTAAAAAAATCATGAGATCAGCAGGTTGGTCTTCTCGCCTGTCATCCACCATGATGAAGGCAACGCTCCTTCCGGGGGGCCAGGAGAATAAAGCCCTGGAGGCCGGACGCGAGTCAGTCACCCCGGAAGACCGTGAGTGAGAGTTGAGTCCAGAACTGTGACTCTACGCCGTGAGTGAACTGAACTGTGAGTCTGCACTGAGCTGCTTGAACTGAATTGAAGGGTTGGTCTGCACTGTGCTGCTTGAACTGAATTTCACGCTCATTCCGGAAGTCCCGCTCAGGGGAGAGGCCACACTCAACAGCATGAGTAGATTCAAGAGAGTTTTACTGTCATATATATGTTGTGTGTGAGAATGTGTGATGGACGGTGCGAGTGTGAAATTGGAGAAGTCAATGCTCATACCGCTGGGGTGTAAACTACCCAAGCAAAATATGAGGCGCTGCTCCTCCAATCTGGCCATGGAGGAGGCCCAGGGCAGAAAGGTTGGAATGGGAGGGGGAGTTGAAGTGCTGAGCCACCAGGCGATCAGGTTGGTTATTGCGAACCAAGCGGAGGTGTTGGGCGAAGCGATCGCCAAGCCTGCACTTGGTCTCGTCGATGTAGAGCAGCTGACACCTAGAGCAGCGGATGCAATAGATGAGGTTGGAGGAGGTGCAGGTGAAGCTAGATGTGTTGAAGAGAGAGTCAGATATAGCTCTTAGGGCTAATGGAATCAAGGGACATGGGGAGAAAGCAAGGTACTGATTCTGGATGATCAGCCATGATCATATTGAATGGCGGCGCTGGCTCGAAGGGCCGACTGTTGAGGTCATGTTGCAGTTGTATAACTCGTTGGTGAGACCACATTTAGAATATTGTGTTCAGTTGTGGGCACCATGTTATAGGAAAGATGTTGTCAAGCTTGAAAGGGTTCAGCGATTTATGAGGATGTTGCCAGGACTAGAGGGTGTGAGCTATAGGGAGAGGTTGATTAGGCTGGGTCTCTATTCCTTGGAGCGCAGGAGGATGATGGGTGATCTTATAGAGGTGTACAAAATCATGAGAGGAATAGATCGGGTAGATACACAGAATCTTTTGCCCAGAGTAGGGGAATCGAAGGACCAGAGGACATGGGTTCAAGGTGAAGGGGAAAAGATTTAATAGGAATCCGAGGGGCAACTTTTTCACACAAAGGGTGGTGGGTGTATGGAACGAGCTGCCAGAGGAGATAGTTGAGGCTGGGATTATCGCAACGTTTAAGAAACTTTCGGACTAAGGAAATAGAAGAAACAATATTCTCATTCAAAAATGGAAAAACACCAGGTCCCGACGGATTCAATAATGAATTCTATAAAAGGTTTTACAATATATTTAGTCCTCGTCTACAGAAAATGTACACACACGCTTTCAGAGAACAAATATTACCTGATACACTAGCAGAATCTACGATTACATTAATACTTAAGAAAGATAAAGATGAGGAAGAACCTGGATCTTATAGAGCTATCGCATTGTTAAATACAGATCAAAAAATATTAGCAAAAATATTAGCAAGAAGATTAATTAAGTATGCCAGTAAACTAATACATCCAGATTCAAACGGGGTTTATCCCTATATGAGACAATCATTTAAAATTTGAGATGTTCGGCTTAACATATGGCATCACACCAAACTAAAGATCCAAATCTCGCAATTATTTAGTTGGATGCAGAGAAAGCATTTGATCAGGTTGAATGGAAGTATATGGTTAAGGTATTGCAAAAATTTCAACTGGGAGATAATTTCATCCAAATTGATTAAATTAATATATAATAAGCCAACAGCCAGAATATTAACTAATAATATTTTATCCATAAAATTTCAACTGTCAAGGGGTAATAGACAAGGTTGTTCATTATTACCATTGTTATTTGCCCTCATAATTGAACCACTAGCGGAAAGTATTAGAACTCATCCAAATATCCATGGATATAAAACAAAATATTCAAACAATAAAATATCATTATACGCTGATGATGCACTTTTGTATATCACAAAGCCTCAGATCACTATACCCAACATTTTAAATTTAATTGAGGATTTCGGTTCATTTTCAGGTTCTAGAATAAACTGGAATAAAAGTGAAATCATGTCAATAAAACCGAAAGATTCTACACAACTCGTACAATTTCCTTTTAAAATAGCTGAGGAAAAATTTATATACTTGGGTATTGAAATTACTAGAAGATATCAAGACATGTTTAGAGCAAACTATAACCCTGTACTTAAGAAACTACATAATTTAATTAAATTGTGGAAAACGCTTCCCATGTCCTTAATAGGTTGAATAAACGCCATAAAAATGATTTTTCTTCCACAAATTCTATACTTGTTCCAATCAATCCCATTATATCTACCCAAAAAGTTTTTTTTTTTTTTTTTTTAATTAAATTGGACAATATTACAAATTTTATTTGGGATTATAAATCCCACAGAATACAAAGACCACACCTGAATAAACCCAAGTCGTAGGGGGAATAGCACTCCTGAATTTTATGTATTATATTGGTCGGGTAAATATTAGAAATTTGATTCAATTGTTGGATAATCTTTTATCAGCCGAGAAATGGATCATTATGGAAAAGAGACTGCTCCCCTTTTAATATTGTGTGCGGATCTTCTTTCACCAATGTAGTGTGATAATACAAACTAAACAAAAACCCAATTATACATATTACAATCAGAATTTGGAAACAAATAAAAAAACAATTTAAAATTAAAGAAATTCTTTCTATCTCCTATTGCTAAAACCCTCTGTTTTTAACCCTCGATTATAGACAAGCATTTATTACAATGGTGAAAGAGCAGGAATTAAAACTTTGGGAGATTTGTATGATACAGGAAAACTATTATCATTTAAAACAATTACAACTAAACTATAATTGGGTAACAATTCGGGCATTTTAAATATTTCCAAATATGCGATTATCTGAAAAAAATCATGACACAAGAATTAACCAAAATGCCATTAGACTTAACTAGATGAAGTAATGAATACAAAGGCGGATATCCGCAAATTTAATTCATATTATATATAATATTATACTAAATGCAGTATACCAAAATGGAAGGTAACAGAGGTGGTGGGAAACTGTATAAGCATAAATTTTCCAATGACAGTAGAAAGAGTACTTATTAAATGTGCACAAATGCTCAATTAACGTGTGACACACGTTTTTTATTACAATTTAAATTTTGACACAGATTATACTACTCAAAAACAAAAATTAAATAAATTTTTCACTA
>CM069139.1:8063839-8086339 GCA_035221665.1 Okamejei kenojei
TACATCCAACCCCCCAGCCCCCCCCCCCCCCCCCCCCCCCCCCCCGACTGTGAGACTTGGATTGTGGAGTCATGGTTGTGGTGCCTTGGTCCCCGGGGGTGGGTCCCCCGCCGGCCTGGGGAGTGGGGGTGGGGGGGGAGGGCGGTATGGGTAAGGAGGAGTCGTTACGCTGGTCAGTGGACAGGTATCATGCTTGTCTTTTCTGTGTCCACATCCACTCGTTCAGACCAGTCTGACGGTTCTCGACTGCCAGGTAACTCGATTCAGGTCCGTTTTGAACTTGGTGTGCAGATTCATCCGGCAGGTTTCCGGGAGACTGCCATCCAGGTAGCCGTGGGTACTGGGCTAAGCCATCATGCTAATCAAGGAAGGAAAAGCAATTAAGTTTTGAGAAAGGAGGAAATACACTGTTCTTTAATGATCGGTTCAGGGTAATTCTATCCGTTGGGGCTCACAACGTTTAGGCTTTAGCTTCTGGTATTAGTTTAGAGGGATAAGCGCGGTGTGAAACTGGCCTTAAGGCCCATTCGAGTCCACACCAGATCCAGCGATCCAGCCCACTAAACATTACATAGTAAATGGAGATTTAATTGGCATGGTGTTTGTGTAAATTGTCCCCACCCCCTGCCTTACTTGTGAGTATGTTAGGATAGTGTTAATAGCGCGGGGACCTCGGTTGGGCCGAAGGGCCCCGGTTTCCAACGCTGTATCTCTAAAACTAAAAATATTACTTACCACAGATCAGTCTTCTGAAGAAGGGATCTCGGCACGAAGAACCCAATTCTTTTCTTTCCGAGGATGTCTGCTTGTTTGTCCCGCGGAGTCTAACTCCCCAGCATATTGTGTCCTATAATGGCTCCCCTCCTGTTTAGCGAAACCTGAACGGAAATACCTTGAGAGACTTTGCGGCCCCCACCCAAGGTTTCCTGTGCGGTTCTGCAGCGTTTTTTGTCAGTCTCACTAGATAGTCGAAAATGGTTTCCGTTTTTAATAAATCGGTAATTTGTTTAGTCGGGCAGCTGGCATGCGATGCCGAGTTGAAGGTGTGTTTGCAGGGACGGACAAAAAACCTCCGGGAACAGGACTGGAAACCTTGGCGGAGCGACAAAGCTCCAGAGGTTTCCTTTTCAGGTTTCCTAAGTGGGGAACAAGGGACCATTAACAATCTACACACTACCCTGGGGACAATGTACATTAATACCTAAGCCAATTAACCTAAATCCAGCACGTCTTACTTTGGTGTTGGGGAGGAAGGAAACCGAGGGATCTCGGGAGAAAAGGACGTTGTTTTTAACAATGGGATGAGGAGAACTTTTTCTTGATTCAGTAGTGTTGTTGGTGCATTCACTATGGTCTACCCCTGGGTTCATTCTGGTGCCAGGTCGTCATTGTATCAATTTAGAAGGTGTGGATCACAACTCAGGAGGAAGGAAACTTTCTTCATATATTAAAAAGCAACTTCATTTCCTGCAGGGGGAGGATCTCGAGAACAAAATGCATACAAAATTGTTTTGTACGGGGGGACGGAGAGAGAGACGGGTGGCGGCGGGGCTGGGCCGGCGCAGGCGAGAGGGACATATTAGGGATTGAGGGGGACTCGGGGGGTGGGGCAATCGGTAAGGGTCGGAGTTTGTCATGTTGGTAACAATAAGTATTCACATTCATTCATTCATCAGGGTAAGTGTGATGTTGTATGATAGGGGAAGCATTGAAGGGCTGAATGGCCTGAGGGGGTGGTCGTGTGCTTTGGTAGTGGGCCAGGGCCAGAGACATCGCCATGGCAAACGCAATGTAGTGTTTCCCGCGTATTTAAAAGCTGTTTTAATTCTCGTATGATGTGTTTCCATAGGCGATTTCCAACTTTGGCTCTGGAAAAAACATTTTAAAAAGTCTCACCTTGATAATTGTCATTAAGTGATTAGTAGAATTAAGCACATTTGCCTCCATTTCAAATTTCCTACCCCCCTCACTTCCCCTCATTCTTGCTTTTCCCCACTATCCTCTGGTACACCTGTTCTAATCAAGAAATCTATCTATCACTGCCTTAAAAATATCCACTGATTGGCCTCCGCAGCCTTCTGTGGACAAAGAAAGTCCACGATTCAACGCCCCCTTCTGACTACAGAAGTTATCATTCCTCATCTCCCTTACTAAAAGATCGTTTCCTTTAATGTTGAGGACTATGACCTCTAGTTCCTAGGACTCACCTCACTGGTGGATACATCATATCCTCACATCCACTCATTTTCGCGGCCTGTTCATCTAATTCTGTACGAATTCAACGAGGTCTCCCTATCTTTCCTCCCCCCCCCCCTCATTCTTCTAATTGTAAAAGACTCTCCAGCTGAGGTACAGGGCACAGGTAGTGTGCCGACAAACGCTTCAATTCTATGATTATTCCCTACTCATTACTCGGAGATTGTTCTTGGTTAAACCTCCTCGGGACCCTACTCCAAGAGCCGGGCACAATCCGTCCTCAGATTATGTGGCCCAGTATTGCTCACCAATATTCCACAAATGCGCTGACCAGCAGCCATTATGCGAGCTCTAGCGCTTCACTCTACAATTTTCATCCATTGTTTTTTGTACACAAAGCCCGTCTTGAAATAAATGCCAGCATTGAGTTTGTTTCTTTTTCTTTACACACCACAAATCTACCAAGTTCTCTATTAAACAAAAGTTGCAACATAGAATCTCTCCTGTATTATTTTTAGTTTGGTTAATTATTATTGTCTCGGTTATAGCTATAGTAACTGGAGTGTGAAAAAATTTATTTTGTTGCAATGTTTGGCTTGCCACCCCCAAAAAGAACGGACATGATATTAAACTCGCAGTATTATTATCGCTACCTTACTTCCACAATGAACAGAAGGAGGACATTTTCGGCCCTCATCAAGTTCATGCTGGTCTCCTCCCCCGCATGAAATCTTCACCAGTCTCACCTTCTTGCTCTCTTTATTTCCCCCGAACTCCCATTCTCCTACCCCTCAGCCAACAATCCCATTCATCAGATTAAAGTAAATATTTTAAATATCAAATATAACGAAAATTAAAACCAACTAATTACAATCCTGTCCAGATGCTGCATTCCACTCCCCGCGGTACCACAGCGGTCGGAAATCCCCACAGGGTGCCGTGGGACAGAGCATAGTACCTCTCCAAAACCACCCGGCGCGGACGCAACCTCGGAAAAAGGGGCAGGTAGCGGCTCGGGTCTGTCCTCTGCCTCAGCCTCTTATCTGCTCTGCCCGCTCTCTGTCTACCCTCCCTCTCCTCTTGGCCGCGATGCGGTTGGGGGTATTGTGTGAGTGGATAGGTGGGAGTATGGGTTTTTAGGGTAAAAGGAGCAAGTGGATAATATTAATATAATATCAAGGGGTGGGTTAGTGTGTGTGTGACGCCGCAGGACGCTCCCCCCCCCCCATCCACACTGTGCTCGTTGAGGGGACGGGACCCAATGGGTCCCACTTGGTCTAGGTAAGTATATGTAATTATGAGATGCATAGATTATAGGGTAGATAGAATCTTTATCCCCAGAGTGCTTTCCCCCACACTCCAAAGTATACAGCTTGTAGGTTAATTGTCTTGGTATAATGTCAATTCTCCTTCGTGTGTGTAGGATTGTGTTAATGTACAGGGGATCGCTGGTCTGAGCGGACCCGGTGGGCCGAAGGCCTGTTTCCGCGCTGTGTCTTCAAATTAAACTAGAGGGAAGGCTTTAGGCTGGAGAGGAGGAACGTTTAATGGGGGTTCAGGGAAAGGTCAGTCAAGTGAACCATCCTACATACACCGAGAGAGCAGTCTGCCTGAGCTACCATCTACCTCAATTGGAGACCTCGGCGGTCTTCGATCGGACTTTACTGGACTCTATCGAGCTACGAAATGTTATTCACGTTATTTCTTTTTCATGCATCTGTACACTGGTCTGTTGTAATCTGTATTGTCTTCCTGCTGACTGGTAGGCACGCAACAAAGCTTTTCACGGTGCCTTGGTATTACACGCGACTGACAGTAAAATAAACTCTACCCAAAATTCACCCATTGCCGCTCAAGCAGGTAAGGCCGCCCTCTGGTGGACATGCCCGACTTATCAGAAAGGCTCCAATCCAAAACGTCGGCCTATCCATGTTTCCAGAGATGCTGGTCTGGCCCGCTGAGTTACTCCGGCACTTTGCTTCTTTTTTTAAAAAATAACTAGCATCTGCAGTTTCCTTGTGTCTACTAGCAAAGGTTACTCCTTGGTGGATCGTAGTAGGACGGGTTAATATGCGGGGATCGTGGGTCGGCGCGGAACCCCGTTTCCACGCTGTTTCTCTAAACTCTCTCGTTGTAGCAGACTAGCTGTCAGTTAGTTAGTTTAGTTTATTGTCATGTGATAGTAGCAGGGTACAGTGAAGAAGCTTTGGCGTGCTAAACACGTCAGTGGAAAGACAATACACGATGGCACTCGAGCCATTTACGTGCATAGATCTGGTTCCAACCTTTCTCGTCTCCGTTTACCCCAGGCAGCTTTAATAGCACATAACAAATGTTACATTCACGCTTATTTATGAACAATAATGATGAACAGGATTACTGGAATACCAGGACCCAAACATCAGTCAGTCAAAGAGAAACAATTATGTACAAATCAGAATCAAGTTACCTGACACAGGCGGACGTTGGGGGATAAGGTGTGAGCCTCCGCGTGCAGGTGGGGCTTTGGGCCAGCGGCAGCTGTTGTCGCCATGGGACAAATCAACAAACGTTGGTCCTGAAATGGAGATGGTTTGACCAGAGTGGAGGTGAGGATTAGGGTTAGTGCTCACACATTGGCGGGCAGTGGGTGGCGGGCAGTGCTGCTGCCTACAGCACTTGGGGGACCCGGGTTTGATCTCCGACTACGGGTGCTGACTGTACGGAGTTTGCACGTTCTCCCTGTGACCTGCGTGGGTTTTCTCCGAGATCTCCGGTTTCCTCCCACATCCAAGACGTGCAGGTTTGTAGATTAATTGGCTCGGTGTAAATGTAAAAATTGTCCCCAGTGGGTGTAGAATAGTGTGAATGCGCAGGGATCGCTGGTCGGCGCGGACCCAGTGGGCCGAAGGGCCTGTTTCACTGCTGTATTCTTAAACTAAAGTGCTGGGGTTTAATCAGAGGGTAGGGCAGCATCTCTGGAGAGCTTGGATAGGTGACGGTTAGTTCTGAAGAGGGTCCTGACCTGGAAACATCACCTATCCATGTTCTCCAGATGTGCTGCCAGACCCGCTGAGTTACTCCGGCACTTTGTAAACCTGCATCAGAAGTTCTTGATCTACAGTGGTTATTTGCCCCCTGTCTTGAGGGCGAGGGGAGTGATGGGGATGTGGGAGAATAAAAACTTGGTGTAGGTGGGTGGCTGATGAACAGTCGGGAGGGTTGAAGGGCCTGTTTCCATGTGCTTCTCCAAACTACTCCAGCCACTTGTGAAGACCTCACTCACCTAAAACTCTTCTGGGTACTGCTCCATGAGCCAAGGGATATCAATGCAGTAATTGAACTGAAAGATGAAAAATAAAATCAAAACGGTATAAACGTTCCACAGATAATCCATACCACCAGGGGGCGCCGCACGATTGGCAGCCTCGCCAACAGACAGTCTGGTTTTTTTGTCTTTTATTTTTGTTATTTTTAGTGTGTTTTAACAGTTTGTCCGATGCAGGAGCTTGATCGCCCCGAGGCGGAGGTTCCAAACGCCGCCGGCTACGGGCGACAAGATCATCCCGTCAACGGAAGGCTCGAGGCCCCCACCGCGGGAGAACAAAGAAGGGAAGAGATTGAACTGTTTTTCTCCTTCCATCACAGTGAGGAATGTGGAGGATGTCACTGTGGCGGATGGTTATGTTAAAATGTGTTTTGTGTGTTTCTTGGGCTTTTTATATGTATGACAAATGAATTCCTCGTTGTTGCAAAAAACATACTTGGCTAATAAAGTATTATTGTAATTGTATTGTCAAATTTAAGGTTTATCCATGGTGCATGAGGTACACCACCCACCCTCTGTGTAAACAGAATACCCTGCACACCTCCTTTAACTTTGCCCCTCTCAACTTAATAGAAAATAGAAAATAGGTTCAGTAGGAGGCATTCTACCTTCGAGCCAGCACCGCCATTTATTTGTGATCATGGGCTGGAGTCAGATCATACCCTATCAATAACCCGTGACTTCACTAGCCCCCAGGGCTCCATCTAACTCTTTCTTAATCTTCCAGTGATTTGACCTCACTGCCCTCTGTGGCAGGGAATTCCACAATTCACAACTCTCTGGGTGAAACGTTTTTTATCACCTCAAAGTCTTAATGACCTCCCTTTATTCTAAGACTGTGGCCTCTGGTTCTGGACTCGCCCAAACATGGGATATTTTTTCCTGCATCTTGCTTGGACCAGTCCTTTATAATTTTATAAATTCTATAAAGTATGGGCCTCTAGACGTCATAGAGTGAAAAGCGTGCAAGTGCAATCGGCCGAACTTCCCAACACCCAGCCAGCATGTCCCAGCTACACTGTAGACCCACCTCCAACCTGTCTATCCATTGTGCCCGTTCAACTATTTCTGTAAACGTTGGGGAGTCCTGCCTCATACTACCTCCTCTGGCAGATCGTTCCATCACCCCTTGTGTGAAAAACGTTACTAAGTTCTATTAAATCTTTCCCCTTCACCTTAAACTATGCCCTCTGGTTCTCGAGTTCCCCTTTTTAGGGCAAGAGACTATGTGCATCTACGCTAGTATTTGATTTTAGTCCTTGGTTTAAAGGGTTCTGCTGTCTACTAATCCACACCTCTCATAATTGTACATACTTCTATGTAGCAAAGGAAATTAAATGCTAAACATCTCCAAGTTTGCAGATGACACAATGCTGGGTGAGCAGTGTGAGCTGTGAGGAGGATGTATGAGGCTGCAGGGATGATGACTTGGTTTAGGTTGGGAAGTTCTGAGCGGGCAACTGCTTGGCAGTTGCAAATATAATGTAGATAAATGTGAGGTTATGGCATGTTGGCCCCCCTTCATAGTGAGAGATTTGAGTATAGGAGGAAGGAGATCCTATGCAGTGCACCAGGCTGGTGTGAGACTACACTGGAGTATTGTGTGCAGTTTGGTCTCCTATTTGAAGAGGACATTCTTACTATTGAGGAGTGCAGCGTAGGATCCCAGGTTCCATTCCGGGTTGGCGGGACTGACATTTGATGAAAGAATGGATCGACTGGGCTAATAGTCTGGGAATTTAGAAGGATGAAAGGATGACCTTATAGAAACATAAAAAAAATCATTGGGATTACACAGGCTAAATGCCGGAAAAATGTTGTGCTATTGGGGGAGTCCAGAACCAGATCGGTCACACAGTTTAAGAATAAGGGGAAGCCATTTAGAACTGGGATTGAGGGGAAAAACTTTTTCACCAGAGAGTTGTGAATTGTGGAATTTCTCTGTCACAGAAGGTAGTGGAGACAATTCACTGGATGTTTTCAAAAGAGAATTAGAGAGATAGCTCTTAGGGCTAAAGGAATCACGGGATCATATGGGAAGATAAAGCAGGAACGAGGTACTGATTAGGATTGAATCTAGCCATGGATCATCATTGAATGGCGGTTGCTGGCTCGATGGGCTGAAATGGGGCCTACTTCCGTGCACCTATGTTCTATTTGTTTCTATCAGGACTCTCCCAGCATGTCTTGTTAACTCATCAGCTTTACAAGAGAAGCGGGTGTGCACGGTGCGTGGCGCAGCGGTGGAGTTGCTGCCTCACAGCGCCAGAGTCCGGGTTCGATCTTGTCTACGGGTGCTGTCTGTACGGAGTTTGCACGTTCTCCTCGTGACCGCTGGGGATTTTCTCCGGTGAGCTCCGGTTTCCACCCACACTCAAGAGGCGCAGGTTTCTAGGTTAATTGGCTTCGGTTAAATTGTAAATCGTCCCGTCCCCAGATGTGCGTTGGATTTGTGTTAATTTGTGCAGGGGATCGCTGGCCGGCGCTGACCCGGTGGCTGGCCGCGGGGCACTGTTTCCGCTCTGTATCTCGAAAACTAAGAAAACGAAATGGAAAATCCCGCTCAACCTCCTATTAACCTTCCGCGTTATGCGGTCGAACAAACCCCAGCCCCCTTTTACGCACGGATCCCACCTCGACGTGATGGAACGAGAGTTTTTCTCACCTGAGCAGAAGCAGGTTATTTGTCCCAAAGAGTGGCGATAAATATCTGAAGAGTTTTAGAAAACAAAAAAATCCACATCACCTTGTTACAGCAATGTAGAAACAAGGAACTTCAGATGGCTGATTTACAATTAAAAAATGATGGAATAACTCAGCAGATCGGGGCAGCCTCTGAAACCGTTCGCGCACTTTTAGACTTTAGAGAAACAGCACGGAGGAAACAACCTATTCAGCCCACCATGGAGCTTATATAACCTACATAGTAACCTCATGGTACACCAGTCATTGAGAGTAGGCATGCAGGTGCAGCAGGGCAGTGAAGAAAGCGAAATGATACCTGTTAGCATTAATAGCAAAAGGATTTGAGTATAGGAGTATGGAGCAGGGGGGTTCTACTGCAGTTTGAAAATCACATTTGGTATTGAGGGTTCAGTATTGATGTGGATAGAGAAACTGGCTGGCAGACAGGAAGCAAAGAGTAGGAGTAAACGGGTCATTTTTCAGAATGGCAGGCAGTGACTAGTGGGGTACCGCCAAGGGGCCTCAGTGCTGAGACCCCAGCTATTTTACAAGTATATATTAATGATTTTTTTTTTTTGGACGAGGGAATTGAATGCAACATCTCCAAGTTTGCGGGGATGACACTAAGCTGGGGGGTAGTGTTAGATGTGAGGAGGATGCTAGGAGGCTGCAAGGTGACTTGGATAGGCTGGGTGAGTGGGCAATTGCATGGCAGATGCAGTACTACAATGTGGATAAATGTGAGGTTTACCACTTTGGTGGGCAAAAAAAAAAACAGGGGGGGGGAAAGTAGACTATTATCTGAATGGTGGCAAATTAGGGAAAGGGGAGATACAACGAGACCCTGGGTGTCATGGTACTCCAATCATTGTGAAAGTAGGCTATGCAGGTGCAGCAGGCAGTGAAAAAAAAGCGTAATGATATGTTAGCCTTCATAGCAAAAGGATTTGAGTATAGGAGCAGGGATGTCCTACTGCAGTTGTACAAGGGTTTTGGTGAGACCACACCTGGAGTATTGCGTTACAGTTTTGGTCTCCAAATCTGAGGAAAGACATTCTTGCCATAGAGGGAGTACAGAGAAGGTTCACCAGACTGATTCCTGGGATGTCAGGACTTTCATATGAAGAAGATAGACTGGTTAGTCTCGGCTTGTACTCGCTAGAATTTTTAGAAGATTGTGGGAGGGAGGATCTGTATAGAAAACTTACAAAATTCTTAAGGAGTTGGACCCAGGCTAGGTGCAGGAAACGATTGTTCCCGATGTTGGGGAAGTCCAGGAACAAAGGGTCACAGTTTAAGGATAAGGGGGAAGTCTTTTAGGACCGAGATGAGAATTATTTTTTTCATACAGAGAGTGGTGAATCTGTGGAATTATCTGCCACAGAGGGTAGTTGAGGCCAGTTCATTGGCCATATTTTAAGAGGGGAGTTGGATGTGGCATTGTGGCTGAAGGGATCAGGGGTTTATGGAGAGAAGGCAGGTACAGGATACTGAGTTGGATGATCAGCCATGATCATATTGAATGGCGGTGCAGGCTGGAAGGGGCCGAATGGCCTACTCCTGCACCCAATTGTCTATGTTTCTATATCTGAAGATAGACACCAAAATGTTGTGAGCTAAAAACTCAGCGAGACAGGCAGCATCTCTGGAGAGAAGAGGAGATGGGTGACGTTACGGTCGAGAGCCCTTTGCTACACAAACTGCCAAAGCCTGTACGTCTTTGGGTAGTGCGGGAGGAAATCGGGGAACTCAAGTGGGTCACAATTTTTAAATTCGCACAGACAGCACCCGTTGTCAGGATTCGATTTGAACGGTCTGACCCACCAACTACCTCGTTGGAGACCTTTGGACTCTCTTTAATCGGATCTTTTCGGGACTTTATCTTGCACTAAATGTTGTATCCTTTAACAGTGCACTGTGGGACGGCTTGATTGCAATCATGCATAGGCCTTTTTTTCCGCTGACTGGATAGTGCAACAAAAAGTTGTTTGTATCAAGACACTTGGTGTGCATGTTGAGGGGCAGGACAACGCCTGGCAAGTAATAGGTTGAAGATAGTCGGAGTAACTCAGCGAGGCAGGCAGCGTCTCTGGATAGAAGGAATGGGTGACGTTTCGGGTCGAGGGACCCTTTTTCAGACCGAGGGGCAGGGGAGTGGGAAACTCGAGAGATGGAAAGGTAAGGTGTGGAAAATGACAGATTAAAAAACAGACACTGAATGAAGGAATAGATGAAGAAACTATATACAATAGACCACGCACATATCTCCAATGAAGAATATCTTGCTTTATAATCACTCATTTTTATCGATTTTCTACTTCTCATTTTATTTCTTTTTATTATTTCCCTTTACTATTTTCTTTCTGGTTATAAAATAATAAAAAATATAGAAGTATGAATTAAGAACGACTGTAAACTTTAAAATATTAAGAATGTGTATGTGTGACGAAAATAACATGTTTTTTTTCTTTTTTGATTTTTTTATATTTCTATATTATTCCTTCTTAATATGGATTTACTTCTAATAAAATATTTTACAAATAAAAAAAAAATTAAAAAAAACACAGAACAATGCTCGGGGTGTCAGGGGTTTACGGGGAGAGGCAGGAGAATGGGTTGCAAAGGAAAGATAGAAAAAGTATCAGCCATGATTGAGATGGCAGAGTAGACTTGATGGGCGAATGGCCTAATTCTGCTCACTTATGACCTTATGATGATAAAGGGCATGTGGAATGGTTCATTGTTGCGAGGGCAGCTTGACCTATGAGGACACACACACTCAGTAAAATTAACCAGGAGGACATGAAACTTGTCGGAGAACTAGATGAGGGGGCGGGATGTGGGGGGGGGGGGAGGAGAGGAGGGGGGGTGTGGAGGGAGAGGACGTGGCTATGCAAGGGTATACCTGAAGTTGGAGAGATCAACATTCTTACGCTGGGTTGTAAACTGCCCATGGGAAATATGAGGTTGATACTTGTGAAGTGCGCTGTTGAGAGTTTCAGCATTATCTCGGGGGCCCTTCTTCAAAGGGAGGTGGGGCTAGAACAAAGCCTCGGCCAGTGATGGGTGGGATACATGTGATGGAGGGGGGAGGCGGGGGGGGGAGGGGCGGGGGAGGAGGGGAAAGTGGAGGGGTTTTGCAGGAAGGATAAGAGTTGGTTCATGGTCAAAAGCGAGAAGAGATGGAAAAGTGGCGAAGGGCTGTTGATGAGTGGGCCCAGAAATTCTCATAAGTAATAGGAGCGGAATAAGGCATTCGGCCCATCTAATCCGCCATTCAATCATGGTGTTCTATCTCTCCCTCCTAACCCCATTCTCCTGCCTTCTCCCCATAACCTCTGACACCGTTCTAATCAAGAATCTATCTATCTCTGCCTTTTAAAAAATATCCATTGATAGGCCTCCACAGCCATCTATGTTTGGCAAGAATTCCACAGATTCACCAACCGTCTGACTAAAGACATTTGCTTCCACATCTCCTTCCTACCTTTACATCTGAGGCCATCACCTCTGGTCCAAGACTCTCCCACCAGTGGAAACATTTCTCTCAACATCCCACTCTATCCAAGCCTTTCACTATTCAGTACATTTCAATGAGGTCCCCCCCTTAAATTCTTCTAAACTCCTAGCGAGTACAGGCCCAGTGCCATCAAATGTTCATCATACGCTAACCCACTCATTCCTGGGATCATTCTTGTAAACCTCCTCTGGACCCTCGTCCGAGGGACAGGCACATCCTTCCTCAGATATGGTGCCCAAAACGCCCCAAATACTCCAAATGCGGCTTCCGACCATCGCCTTACAGAGCCTCAGCATTACATCCCTGGTTTTTTATATTCTATGTTTTTAGTTTAGTTTAGTTTTAGAGATACAGCGCAGAACCAGGGTCACTCGACCCACCGGATCCGCGCCGGACCGTGATCCCCGCACATTAACACCATCCTACACTGGATGTCCGATAGTTTTTACTCTTCTACCCAGCCAATTAACCTACAAACCTGCACGTCTTTGGAGTTGTGGGAGGAAACCGAAGATCTCGGCGGAAAACCCACGCAGGTTCACGGGTCAGAGACGTACAAACTCCGTATAGAAGACAAGCACCTGAGGTCCGGGATCGAACCCGGTGGTCTCGGCGCTGCACATTCGCTGGTAAGGCAGCAACTCTACCGCTGCGCCACTGTGACTGCCCTTGAAATAATATGCTGCATTGCGTTTGTCTTCCTTGTTACCGATTCGACCTTTTGCAAGATTGTAACTATTTGGGAATAATACTGCGTCAGCACCCCAAGTCCCTCTTGCACCTCCGCCTTTCTTCTGCATTCTCCCCCCCATTTAGTCTTACCTTTAATGTGAAGGGCGCAGGCGTTGTTCTTGGCGGAGATGACCCGGGACACTCTCGGTCAGGTTGTAGAAGCTGAATTTTGAGGCCTTCCCAGGAGGTCCATTTATCCAACGTTCCTCCAGCCATCCCAGTTGGTTTCGGCATTCCCTGCACTTCCGGGGAGATACGGAGATGATCCCACATTCTTCCAAGCGTTGCCTCTTCGCCGTTGGGCCAGGGCTTTCTTCCTTCACTCCCCCCTCCTCACCCTCTTCCTTGACCTCACCCACCTTCTCTTGACACCTCACCCTTCTCCTCACTCCCTCTCTTGACCCTCACCCTCCCCTCCTCCTCCTTGACCCTCACCCTCCCTCCCCCTCCTCTTCCTTGACCCCCCCACGTCCCCTTTGGTCTCAGGTTCCTCGTCGCTATGGGGACCCCCCCCGCCCAGCTCAGAGGGGGGTGTCGGGCGTTTCGACGAGGGGGCGAGGGCCGTTTGACTGGGGTTCCCGGTCAATGCCGGGCTGGGGGCTGGGCGGAGGGCAAAATTCGCTCCACTCCGTTTCGGCCGCCGCTTTTTGACAGGACCGTGCGGTCGAGAGTCGAACCCTCTTCGTCGTCGATGATCGTCGCGTCGGAGTCGGACACTCCGTCCATCCGGATCCACGGAGCAGAGACTCCTGGGTTCGGGCTCTGCATCCTCCTCATCATCGTGCTGGACAACGTCCACTTGCCGTGCTGGCTCTCCGTTCTGTCAACACCTCTCCGCATGGCTCCTTGCATTGGTAAAGAAAAGAGCTGGCATTAGATAGCACCCTCTCCCCACGCAAGGGCATCACAACCTTCCGGGACAATATTCATAGAAAGTGTGTCAGGGAGAGTGGAGGAGAAGGCAGGAGAATGGAGTTGAGTTGGAAAGATAGATTTTAGCCATGATTGAATGGCGGTGCCGAATGGCCTAATTCTGGGGCATATTTATAGGATATGTTTTTAAAATCTTATATTATCTATACTATTACTTAAAAGTCTCATCTTGACACACTTCCTGTCATCGTTTGTAAATAATAAATTATAGAAAAAATGCTATCCTATTCGCTATGATTTTTTCGCCATCTTATTCATCCGTCCTCCTCTCATCCACTGCCCCAGGTTTTTTTCGGATCAGTGAAATAATAAAAATGTTTATGAATGTTTAAAAATATGAGATCAGCAGATTGGTCTTTCGCTTGTCATCCACCATGATGAAGGTAAGGGTTAACGCTCTTTCGGAGGGGGCCAGGAGAATAAAGCACCTGGAGGATCCGGACGACGCGGCGTCTGTCACCCCGGAATAAGGACCGTGATGTGAGAGTTGAGTCCAGAACTGTGACTCTACGCCGTGATGTGATACTGAACTGTGATGTGCTGCTTGAACTGAATTGAAGGGTTGGTCTGCACTGTGCTGCTTGAACTGAAGTCTGCGTCATTCCGGAAGTCCCCGCTCTGGGAGAGGCCTCGGCTCAACAGCATGAGTAGATTCAAGAGAGTTTTACTGTCATATATATGTTGTGTGTGAGAATGTGTGATGGACGGTGCGAGTGTGAAATTGGAGAAGTCAATGCTCATACCGCTGGACGTGTAAACTACCAAGCAAAAATATGTGGTGCTGCTCCCTCCAATCTGGCCATGGAGGAGGCCCAGGACCAGGTTGGAATGGGAGGGGGAGCTGAAGTGCTGAGCCACCAGGCGATCAGGTTGGTTATTGCGAACCGAGCGGAGGTGTTGGGCGAAGTGATCGCCAATCCTGCACTTGGTCTCGTCAATGTAGAGCACCTGACACCTAGAGCAACGGATGCAATAGATGAGGTTGGAGGAGGTGCAGGTGAAGCTAGATGTGTTGAAGAGAGAGTCAGATATAGCTCTTAGGGCTAATGGAATCAAGGGACATGGGGAGAAAGCAAGGTACTGATTCTGGATGATCAGCCATGATCATATTGAATGGCGGGGTTTGTAGGTGTTGGCTCAAAGGGCCGACTGTTGAGGTCATGTTTGCAATTGTATAAAACTCGTTTGGTGAGAACAACATTTTAGAATATTGTGTTCAGTTGTGGGCACCATGTTATAGGAAAGATATTGTCAAGCTTGAAAGGGTTCAGAGATTTATGAGGTTGTTGCCAGGACTAGAGGGTTTGTGAGCTATAGGGAGAGGTTGATTGGGCTGGGTTCTCTATTCCTTGGAGCGCAGGAGGATGATGGGTGATCTTTATTAGAGGTGTACAAAATCATGAGAGGAATAGATCGGGTAGATACACAGAATTCTTTTGCCCAGAGAGTAGGGGAATCGAAGGACAGAGGACATGGGTTCAAGTGTGAAGGGGAAAAGAGTTTAATAGGAATCCGAGGGGCAACTTTTTCACACAAAGGGTGGTGGGTGGGTGTTATGGAACGAGCTGCCAGAGGAGATATAATGAGGCTCGGGATTATCGCAACGTTTAAGTAAACTTTCGGTCTAGGAAATATGAAGAAACAATATTCTCATTCAAAAATGGAAAAAAAAAAAAAAGAAAAAAACACCAGGTCCCCTCCCCCCGACGAATTCAAATAATGAATTCTATAAAAGTTTTTACAATATATTTAGTCCTCGTCTACTGATAATGTACACACCACGCTTTCAGAGAAAAATATTACCTGGTACACTATCGCAGAATCTACGTGATTACATTAATACTTAAGAAAGATAAAGATGAGGAAGAACTTGGACCTTATAGAGCTATCGCATTGTTAAATACCAGATCAAAAAAATATATAGCAAAAAATATTAGCAAGAAGTTTAATTAAGTTTTGCCAGTAAAACTAATACATCCAGATTTTGTATCAAACGGGGTTTATCCCTAAGAGACAATAATTTAATAATTTGAGATGTCTGCTTAACATAATGCACTCCCACCAAACTAAAGATCCAAATCTCGCAATTATTTAGTTGGATGCAGAGAAAGCATTTGATCAGGTTGCATGGAAGTATATGGTTAAGGTATTGCAAAAATTTCAACTGGGAGATAATTTCATCCAAATGGATTAAATTAATATATAATAAGCCAACAGCCAGAATATTAACTAATAATATTTTATCCACGAAATTTCAACTGTCAAGGGGTAATAGACAAGGTTGTTCATTATTACCATTGTTATTTGCCCTCATAATTGAACCACTAGCGGAAAGTATTAGAACTCATCCAAATATCCATGGATATAAAACAAAATATTCAAACAAAAAAATATCATTTTACGCTGTGATGATGCACTTTTGTATATCACAAAAGCCTCATATCACTATACCCTCAAACATTTTAAATTTAATTGAGGATTTTCGGTTTCATCTTCAGGTTATAGAAATAAAATTGGAATAAAAGTGAAATCAGTGTCAATAAAACGAAAGATTCCTACACAACTCGTTACAATTTCCTTTTAAAATAGCTGAGGAAAAACTTATATACTTGGGTATTGAAATTACTAGAAGATATCAAGACATGTTTAAAGCAAACTATAACCTGTACTTAAGAAAACTACATAATTTAATTAAATTCTGGAAAACGCTTCCCATGTCCTTAATAGGTTGAATAAACGCCATAAAAAATTTTCTTCCACAAATTCTATACTTGATCCAATCAATCCCATTTATATCTACCCAAAAAAGTTTTTGTTGTTGTTTTTTTTTAAAAAAATTAAATTGGACTCAGGTATTACAAATTTTATTTGGGATTATAAATCCCACAGAATACAAAGACCACACTGAATAAACCCCAAAGTAGTAGGAGGATTAGCACTCCTGAATTTTATGTATTATAATTGGTCGGTAAATATTAGAATATGATTCACATTGTTGGATAATTCTCTTCATCATACCGGAATGGATCATTATGGAGAAAGAGGACTGCTCCCCCTTTAATATTGGTGCGATCCTTCTTTCACCAATGACGGTTGAATAATACAAAACTACAACAAAAAGCCAATTATACATAGTACAATCAGAATTAGGAAAACAAAATAAAATACATTTAAAATTAAGAAACTTCTCTCTCCTATCTCCTATTGCTAAAAACCCTCTGTTTAAACCCTCAATTATAGACAAAGGCATTTAATCAATGGGAAAGAGCAGGAAATTAAAACTTTTGGGAGATTTGTATGATACGGGGAAAACTATTATCATTTAAACAATTACAACTAAAATATAATCTGGGTTAACAATCAGTATTTTAAATATTTCCAAATATTGTGATTATCTGAAAAACCACTATACCCAACATGACAAGAATTTCACCAAAATGCCATCAGCAAATTTAATTTCATTATATATTCTAAATATTATACTAAATGCAGTAATACCAACAATGGAAGGTAACAGAGGTGAGTGGGAAAACGAAACTAAGCATAAAAATTTCCAATGAAAGGTGGAAAGAGTACTTATTAAATGTGCACAAATGCTCATTAACGTGAGACACCATTACTACTCAAAAAACGAAATTAAGTAAATTTTTCCCTAACGTTTCACCAATTGTGATATAATGCCAGTTAGTCAAGATGCTACTGTAGCGCACTCATTCATCTTTTGTACAAAAATTCAAAGGTTTTGGATTGAAAATCTTTGAAATTTTCACAAGTGTTTAAAATAAAAATGACACCAAAGCCAGAATGGATTATTTTCGGAATGACAGAAGGTAGTTCGGAATTAAATGTGTATCAAAAGAATCTATTTGATTACGGCTTAATAATAGGAAAAAAAACTAATCTTAAAATTCTGGGAAAAAATGCGCCTATCCAACATTAAATATGTGGATTTCATCTATGTTTGAAACATTACAACTGGAAGATATGAGACTCCGCCCCTGGCAGGAAAATCAGATTGTTTCTATCAGGACATGGTCTGCATTTACAGAATTGCTACAAAGATAGGGTGCAGGAGTACCTCGGGGTCTTGGTAGGGGGGGGGCGGATGAAAAAAAACTATCGAGTCGGTGGATTCCTTTTTGCGTGATATATATAATATAGTAACTGGCCTTTTTTTTCTCTTCTCTCTCTTTGTCTCTCTTTCTTTTTTCCTTTTCTTTTCTAGGGTCTATCTCTTAATCCCCTTTCTCTAATTCTTTGACCAAGGGTTTCTTCTCCCCTTTGGCACGCTCTTTCACTTTCACAACTCTTTTCACCTACTTCACTCTCTTTCTTTCTATTATTTTTCTTTAAAAGCCATAAAATTATGGGGTACAATGATTGTAACAATATATATGTGATGTACATTGATGTATTTGCCTCTAATAAAAAAAGATATTAAAAAAAAACCTTTCAGACAGGTTTGGAGGGGTTATGGGCCAAACGCAGACAGGTGGGACTAGTATAACTGGGATAATTAAGCGGGGATGGGCAAGGTGGGCCGAAGGGCCTGTTCCCACACTGTATCACTCTATGACTCTATGCTACCAGGAACAGAACAGTTGAACAGGTACATGGATAGGACAGGTTTGGAGGGATATGGACCAAACGCGGGCAGGTGGGACTAGTGTTGCTGGGACATGTTGGTTGGTGTGGGCAAGTTGGACCGAAAGGCCTGTTTCAACACCATATCGCTGTATGACTCCACACACACATAAAACAAACAAAGAATAATAGTGCAAAAAAGACCAAAACCTGTGCCCCCCAAGTCTGTTTAGTTCAGTGCTTATTTGGAGATTGTAGTTGCAGGCAAAGGAAATTAGTTTAGTTTGGCATCATGTTTGGCAGCAACAATGTGGAGAGAAGGGGCTGTTCCCGTGTTGTACGTTTTAATTCAGACCATGAAATTGAAGAAGGGTCTCGACCCGAAACGTCACCCATTCCTTCTCTCCAGAAATGCTGCCTGTCCCGCTGAGTTAATCCAGCATTTTGTGTCTATCTCCGATTTAAACCAGCATCTGCAGTTCCTTCCTACACATGAAACTGGAATACTCGTTAAAATCCTTTTTGCTAATCTGTGACTACTAAAGGAATTAAGGGGAATGTGGTTAGTGCATGGAAATGATGTGTTTAATTGTAATATATTCCAGGGTTGGGAGGGGAAAGATTTAATAGGGCAACCTTTTCAAACAGAGGGCGTTGGGTTTATGGAACTGGCTTCCAGAGGTAGTTGAGGCAGTTATTTTGACAACGTTTAAAAGACATTTGGACAGGTGCATGGATAGGAAAGGTTTAGAGGGTTATTGGCCAAACGTGGGCAGGTGGGAGGTGTAGATCTTGGTCAGCAGGAGTAAGTTGGGCTGAAGGGCCTGTTTCCACGCTGTGTGGCATCGAATAAATGTACAATGGTGGGATTGGTAGGTTAATTGGGCCACTGTAAATTGTCCTTAAGTGTGCACAGATGAATGATAGAATCTGGAAAAAGTTCAGAAAGGTATAGGCAGAATAAAAATGGGATAAATGGAAATGAGTAGTTGAAGGTCGGCACGGATTTAATGGGCCGAAGGGCCAGTCTCCAGAGTCTGAGTCTCTGTAGACCAGGTGGCAAACTTAATACAAAATACAGAAGTCCGACACAAAAAGCTGGAGCAACTCAGCGGGTCAGGCAGCATCTTTTTCACCCAGAGTTGCAAACCTGTGGAATTCTCTGCCACAGAAGGCATTGGAGGCCAATTTGCTGGATGTTTTCAAGAGAGAGTTAGATTTAGCTCTTAGGGCTAATGGAATCAAGGGATATGGGACAAAAGCAGGAACGGGATACTGATTTTGGATGATCAGCCATGATCATATTGAATGGCGGTGCTGGCTCGAAGGGACGAATGGCCGACTCCAGCAACTATTGTCTATGTTTCTATCTCTGGAGAAAAGGAATGGGTGACGTTTCAGGGTCGAGGCCCTTTTTCAGACTGAGAGTCAGGAGAGAGGGAAACTAGAGTTATGAAAAGGTCAGAACCTATTATCTGGCTTCACTTTGGCTAGCCGGTTGTCTGTCTTGTGTGTGAGATGTGTCTAACATGGTATGACCAGGTTTAACCCTCCACAAGAGAAGCTCCAGTAAGTTGCACCAGCTTTGGCTTTCTTTGTATTAACATAAAACATAGAATGTGTAGGAAGGAACTGCAGATGCTGGTTTACACCGAAGATAGACACAAAATGCTGGAGTAACTCAGCGGGGCATGCGGCATCTCTGGAGAGGAGGAATGGGTGACGTTTCGGGTCGAGGCCCTTCTTCAGATATAGGACACAGGAAAATGAGAGATTTAGGACAAATAGAAACATAGAAAATAGCTGTAGCAGTGGGCCATTCGGCCCTTCGAACCAGCACCACCATTCAATATGATCATGGCTGATCATCCAGAATCAGTTCCCCGTTCCTGCTTTCTCCCCATATCCATTGATTCCATTAGCCCCGAGACCTATATCCACCTCTCTCTTGAAAACATCCAGTGAATTGGCCTCCACAGCCTTAAGTGGCAGAGAATTCCACAGCATAGATGGCAAAGGAATGGAAGATATGCAAAAAGCAACGATCGTCATGGAAAGGTGGAGCCCACAAGGGTCCATTGCTGGCTGTGGGATAGTGTGTGGGATAATAAAAAAAAAATAGTTTTCTTACCACTTGAGTCCACTTCCCCCAGCACCTGGTACATACAGGTTTTGATCCACAAGTGAACAGAAACGGTGTCAGGACGCCAGATGCAGTAACCACCCGGTCACAGAGTACAGGCACAGCATGGAAAAGGCCACTCAACCCATCGCGTCCATGCCTGCCCCCGTCGGTAGGTCGTCCCAACCTGTAACCTTGTGGCCAGGCCAGTAGTCGGACTATTGCAGGCACGAATGGAGACTGGTCTGGACAAGTTGCAACAGAGGAAGACAGTGAAGAGATTGGATCAGTGAAGAGGTGGAAAGTCGGGCTCGGCTGGAACGAAGGGCTTCGTTCTACACAGTGAAAGAGTCGACAGACAGGAGGAGGATGGCCAAGCTCAGCAGGTGATTGATTGAAACAAAATAATGTTGTCCTTAAATTCAAAACCTCCTGGGGAAATGCAGTGGTCGAGGAGGGGAGAGGGGAGGGGGGAGGGGAGAGGGGGAGGAGGGGAGGAGGGGAGGAGGGGAGGAGGGGAGGAGAGGAGGAGAGGAGAGGAGATGAGAGGAGAGGAGGGTGTTAGGGGGAATTATGCAGTGGTTGAGGAGGTTTAAGTGGAACAATACAGTGTTTGGGACTCGCTAGCGACTGCAGAGGTGTAAGGGGAAGATGCGGAGCGGAACCTCAGCCTCGACCTACATGCTCCCGTGCAACGGGGAGGGTGGTCAATGCAGCCTCTGGCAGAGGGTGCAATGGGCCGAGGCGCCTGGGGTTGACCGTACACGGCGAGGGGCGACAATAAAGCTGCAACGTCCCGTGTAAGAGGGACTGACTCCCCGCTTGCAGCAGCCGCCGGCCCCGGAACGCGGCCCGGAGCCTCTGCCGCACAGACGCCGCTGGGTCCTAGCGCCGACCCTGCTCTGCCAATCAATCCTCACCCGCTGAGTTCCTCCAGCACTTTATGTTTTGCAGCCAGCATCTGCGGTTCCTGGACGTCCCTTTACGAACGACACATCCCTTTAAGACTAGGCTTGTATTCACTGGAGTTTAGAAGGATGAGGGGTTGGGGGGGAATCTTACAAGAAACATGTAAAATTATAAAAGGACTGGACAAGCTGGATGCAGGAAAAATGTCCCCAATGTTGGGCGAGTCCAGAACCAGGGGCCGCACAGTCTTAGAATAAACGGGAAGCCATTTAGGACTGAGTTACAAAATGTTGAGATTATAAAAATCAAGTCTGCAATTTATCCCATCAGATAAAGCATAAAAAGAAGTTTAATTTGACACCTAATTCACTTTCATATCTTCAGTATTAAAAAAGTTATGGCCATTTTAATACTCAGAAATTAGCATCTTGTTCCCCATTGCTTTTCATATAACCATATAACAATTACAGCACGGAAACAGGCCCTCTCGGCCCTTCCAGTCCGTGCCGATCATTTGTTTTCCCCTAGTCCCATCTACCTGCACTCAGACCATACCCCTCCATTCCCTTCCCGTCCATATACCTATCCACTGAATTTAATCACAAAGCTGTGATCTAGGACAAGTCAAAGCCCATCACTTTTCTTAAGAATTAAGAGAACTGAAAGAAATTTTCAGTTATTATAGATTGAAGCATTCTGAAACAAATATGAAACAATCTTACTTGGATGACCTGAAATTAAAGCATCTATCCATTTCTTAAGAAAATATTAACATTTTTTTAAAAGCCTAAGTGTCCAAATAACATTCACACAAGAATTCACAATATAACGTGATTTTTAAATCTAATTGTCATTAATTTATAGGCTAAATTGAAAGAATTTAGTGTTTAATGCCCATAAATTAATGGCCATTTAAATCAGTTTGCGAGTGGGATTTTCTGGAACGCGATGGATTGGAATGTTGTGGGTAATTTAAACCCATTATCGGCAGGAAAAATACTGCCGGTTCATATGGGGAATAAATCACCGTTTCGCAACATGAAATGTTGATTAAGGTTATCTAAACAAGCAGGTTTATATGAAAAAATAAACAGTTTTCATTTACCTGTCCCCTACGTAAAATCCGTCCCCGTTGTCAGTGTTCACGGCATTAGGAGCTAATATTTATTTTACTCCAGCGTTGAAATAGTCGGGCGATTTAAAAAAAAAATTCACCTACCGGCAATTGGAACGATTCTTCAGCAAAAGCTCGCACCCCGAGAAAATAAAGCTCCGGATGGCAAGGGAAAACCGCATTTTAACCCCGCCCCCCCTCAAAGGCGGCAAAGTCGTGCACACGGCCAGTGACAGAACTGCAGCGCCGCTGAAGGTAGGTTTTGTAACATACCTAGACTGAGGTGAGAAAAAAATCTTTTTCATCCAGAGAGTTGTGAATTTGTGGAATTCCCTGCCACAGAGGGCAGTGGAGGTCAAATCACTGGATGGATTTAAGAGGTTTAGCGGTTAGTGGAG
>CM069139.1:8088839-8166339 GCA_035221665.1 Okamejei kenojei
AAGGACACACCTTAGAAAGGAGAAGAGGAGGAATTTCTTGAGTCAGAGAGTGATGAATCTGCGCAATTCATCGTCACAGAGGCCAAGTCATTGAAGAAGGGTCTCGACCCAAAACGTCGCCTATTCCTTCGCTCCATAGATGCTGCCTCACCCACTGAGTTTCACCACCATTTTTGTCTACCTTCGGGTATTTCTAAAGCGGTGTTGACAGGTTCTTGATTAATAAGGGTGTCAGGGGTTATGGGGCGAAGGCAGGAGAATGGGGTTGATAGGGAACGATAGATCAGCCATGATTGAATGGTGGAGTAGGCTCGATGGTGTGGGTGGCCTAATTCTGCTCCTATAACTTATGAAGATCAGTAACACTGGGTTCATCCTTGATCCAAGCAAGCCTTCAAAAGTTACGCTAAACATTGCAATGAGTGCAAGGGGAGAGAGAGAGATGTTTTCCTCGAGTTGACAATCGCTTTTGCTTTCCCGTTCCCAGGTTTTTCGGGAGTGTGATTCGGGTCGGAGCGGATACCTGAGCAGGGAGGACCTGAAAGTCGCTGTGGTGTCAATGTTTGGATACAAGCCGTCGAAGGTAACCGCGCTGCAGGTTGCAGCAATCTCCGGTGAAAGCTGGCGTTTAACATTTTTTTTTAAAAGATAGACACAAAATGCTGGAGTATTGTGTGCAGTTTTGGTCCCCTCATTTGAGGAAGGACATTCTTGCTATTGAGGGAGTGCAGCGTCTTTACGAGCCCATATCTAGCTCTCTCTTGAAAGTATCCAGAGAACCGGCCTCCACCTCCCTCTGAGGCAGAGAATTCCACAGACTCGCAACTCTCTGTGAGAAAAACATGTGAAGCTGTAAGCTGCCCAAGTGAAATGTGAGATGCTGCTCCTCCAATTTGCGCTGGGCCTCACTCTGACAGTGGAGGAGGCCCAGGACAGATGGGAATGTGAGGGGAGTTAAAGTAGTTGAGGCAGGTACTATAACAACATTTAAAAGATACTTTTTGAACGAATACGCCACAGTCGTTACAGACTTCATTAAGAAATGTGTGGAGGACTGCATCCCTACAAAAACCTTCCGAGTGTTTCCCAATCAGAAACCTTGGATGAACTGTGAGATCCGCACTCTTCTGAAGACCAGACACCGGGCATTCATGTCTGATGATACAGTGGTCTACACGAAGTCCAGATACGACCTTGGTAAGGCCATCAAAAAGGCCAAAAGGGACTTCTGCTCCAAGCTGGAGGATGAGACAGATGCTCGGCAGCTGTGGCAGGGATTGAATGCAATCACCTCCTACAAGGCGAAACCAGGAGGCAGCTCGGATGTCGGCGATACAACACTCCCTGATGAGCACAATGCGTTTTACGCACGCTTTGATAGGGAGAACACCGATGTGCCTTCCCGAGCCCCCATTCGCTGTGATGGTATTTCAGTCTCAGTCACAGAGGCCGACGTCAGGAAATCCTTCAGAGGGGTGAACCCTCGAAAAGCGTCTGGACCTGATGGTATACCTGGTCGTGTTCTAAAAACCTGTGCGGACCAACTGGCTGGAGTTTTCACCTGCTTCAAAAGGTGCCAGCACAATAACCTGGCCCTCAACACCAGCAAAACCAAGGAACTGATTGTGGACTTTGGAAGGAGTAGGATGGGGACCCACAGTCCTGTTTATATCAACGGGTCGATGGTTGAAAGGGTCAAGAGCTTCAAATTCCTGGGCGTGCACATCTGTGAAGATCTTTCCTGGTCCGAGAATACAGATGCAATTATTAAGAAAGCTCATCAGTGCCTTTACTTCCTGAGAAGATTTCGGAGAGTCGGTTTGTCAAGGAGGACTCTCTCTAACTTCTACAGGTGCACAGTAGAGAGCTTGCTGACCGGTTGCATCGTGGCTTGGTTCGGCAACTTGAGTGCCCTGGAGAGGAAAAGACTACAAAAAGTAGTAAACACTGCCCAGTCCATCATCGGCTCTGACCTTCCTTCCATCGAGGGGATCTACCACAGTCAAAAAGGCTGGCAGCATCATCAAGGACCCACACCACCCTGGCCACACACTCATCTCCCGGCTACCTTCGGGTAGAAGGTACAGGAGCCTGAGAACTGCAACGACCCGGTTCAGGAATAGCTACTTCCCCACCGCCATCAGGCTATTAAACCTGGCTCGGACAAAACTCTGAACATTAAAACCCCTCCATCTGTTATTTGTACTTTATTAATTTATTAATGAATGTGTGTATTTAAGTATATAACTGTAGTCAATGCCTACTATGTTCTGTTGTGCTATGCAAAGAAAGAATTTCATTGTCCTGTCGGACACATGACAATAAACTCTTTGACTTTGATAGGTTAAATGGATAGGAACGGTTTAGAGGGATGTTGACCAAATGTGGGCAAGTGGGACTAGTGTAGATGGGGCATCCTGGTCAGCATGGACATGCTGGGCTGAAGGGCCTGTTTCTGTGACTAATCCAGTGCTTCTTAAACTATTTCAGTGTCATTCACCCTCGAGTCTTTATCACAAAATTTAATTTACCCTCGACTAAATGTTCATGTTTTTTGGTAATTTTCATCTTATTCTCCCTTGTGTATAATTTTATTGATAATATGTTTTGTCACAAGAGCAAGAAACATAAATTAACTAATTTCTTAAGTGTTTAATTTATTCAACTTTTTGAACATCCGAAAAATAAGTAAAGAAAACAGAGTGAAAAAAATAATCAAGTTTAATTACCACTGGAGTTGGATAATCATTGTATTTGAATGATAACAAAACCATCCCAACGTCCAAACACTGGCCTTCAGCCCCATCCTACCCTTTCGGGCTTTGATTACTGCAAGTTTTTTTTTCTTGGAAAACTAGCTCAAAAAATCATGGTCTTCCCTAAAAGGTGATATTACAGTAAATTTGGGAAATATCCTGCTACTTTGAAATTAGAAAACCATAGATCGAGAGAAAAAAAACATAACATTCCCAACGGCTGCCTTTAAAACCAATATGAGCTTACTAACCACTTTAATGCCAATGCCTTTTTTAAGTAGTGAAAAAAATATATAAATATCTGAATAAATTTAGTCATTCGCCCTTCATTCGCCCCTCTAGTTTCATTCACCCCAAAATAATTTAATTTGTGAGTGAACCATTCACCAGTTTAAGAAGCACTGCTCTAATCTAAAGCTCCGTAATTCCTCTGCAGGATCCAGATCCAGTGACTAGACCTGAGAGAGGGTGTCAAGTATTGAAGTTTTGAGTATGGAAGTTGGGAGGTCATGTTGCAATTGTATAAGACATTGGTGGGGTGGGAGATTGCATTCGTTGAAACAGGGTGGACCGCGTGAAGGTTGCAATCAACCCGGCGTGTACAATCAGACAAGATCAAATAGAACAAGTTGTCCTCCAAACTTTAGGCTGTGCACGCCACACGCAAGAAGAAGAGGACATTGGCGGGACCGCATTTAGAGTATTGTGTTCAGTTCTGGGCACTGTGTTTTTGGGAAGATATTGTCGGGCCAGAAAGGGTACAGAGAAGATAGACACAAAATAACTGGAGTAACTCAGCGGGACGGGCGGCATCTCTGGAGAGAAGGAATGGGTGACGTTTCGGGTCGAGACCCTTCTTCAGGCTGGTGCCGAAGGGTACAGAGAAGATTTACGAGGATGTGGCCAGGACTCGAGTGACTCTGGACCATAGGCAGAGGTTGAGCAGGCTGGGACTCTATTCCTTTGAGCGCATTTGAAGGTGTACAAAGTCACGCGAGGAATAGATCGGGTAGACGCACGCAGTCTCGTTTGCCCAGAGTAGGAGAATCGACAACCAGAGGGCATGGGTTTAAGGCGAGAGGAGAAAGATTTAATAGGAATCCGAGGGGTACATTTTTCGTTTTAAAAAAAGGGCGTGGGTGTATAGAACGAGCTGCAAGAGGAGGTAGTTGAGGCAGGGACTATCACACTGTTTATGAAACAATTACACAGGTACATGGATAGGTTCTTGATTAGTACGGGTGTCGGAGGTTATGGGGAGAAGGCAGGAGAATGGGGTTAGGAAGGAATGATAGATCAGCCATGATTGAATGGTGGAGTAGACTTAATGGGCTGAATGGCCTAATTCTGCTCCTATTCCTTATGACAGGTTTAGAGGGATATGGGCCAAATGCAGGTAGGTGGGACTAGTGTAGAATGGACAGGTTGGGCCAAAGGGCCTGTTTCCACGCTGTATCACTCTATGACTGTCTTGTGGCAAATAGCCCTCAATCACGTCATGTGAAAACCAACACATCATCCTTATTGGTCACATAAGAGCCAGTGGATGCTGGAATCCTGAGCAAAACACAAACTGCTGGAGGAACTCGGAGGATCGGGCAACATCTGTGGAGAGACTTGGGTTATTTCCCTCCACAGATGCTGCCTGATCCTCTGAGTTCCTCCAGCAGTTATTATATGTTGATCTTTATTGGTCAGTAGTTTAGAAAATGTAATTATGTGTTGTAATCGGGTGGCACAGCAGTAGAGCTGCTGCCTCAAAGCGCCAGAGACCCAGGTTCGATCCTGACAACGAGTGCTGTTTGTACGTTCTCCCCGTGACCAGCGTGGGGTTTTCTCCGGTTTCCCCCCGCGCTCCAAAGACGCACGTTTGTAGGTTGACCGGCTTCGCTAAAATTGCAAATTGTCCCAAGTGTATGTAGGAAATTGTTAGTGTGCGGAGATCGCTGGTCGGCGCGGACTTGGTGGGCCAAAGGGCCTGTTTACGCACTATCTCTAAACTAAACTGAGCAAGGCCTATCTATGTTCCATGGTTCGTCAGCAGAGGGCTGTGGTCAGCTGCTTTCATACTGGGGAGCAGCCAACTTGAGACACCAGAGGGCAGTGCTATCTTATTTACAAGAAAAGTCCCACTGAATCACAACTGACTTAAAGGCCTGTCCCACTAGGCGATTTTTTTTTTAGGCGACTGCCGGCAACTACGCCAGTGGAATTCACTGAAGTCAGCACGGGCGACACCTACGCCATCCTGGTGTCAACCTACGACAGCACCTACGTCAGGAGAAGACAAGCTATGACTAGCCCACGGTTTTGAACATTTCAAAATCCAGCGGCGACCAGAAAAACGCTACGATTATTTGGCCGACTGAGGGGACTACTCACGACCATACAGGTGACGCCCCGGCAACCATGTGGCGACAGCCTAGTCGCCAGCAGTCGCCTAAAAAATCGCCTAAGTGGGACAGGGGCTTAACTCCCACTCCAGTTTGGTAGGTTCCTGTAGATTCCTCCATGAAGTGAAAACGCACCACTCCAGATTCAGGAACAGTTTCTTTCCAGCTGTTAGCAGGCAACTGAACCATCTTACCAACAACCAGAGAGCTGTCGTGACCTACCATCTACCTCATTGGAGACCCTTGGACTATCTTTGATCGGACATTACTGGCTTTATCTTACACTAAACGTTATTCACGTTATCATGCATCTGTGCACAGTGGACGGCTCGATTGTAATCATGTATTAGAAACATAGAAAATAGGTGCAGGAGGAGGCCATTCAGCCCTTCAAGCCAGCATTACCATTCATTGTGATCATGGCTGATCGTCCCCTATCAATAACCTGTGCCTGCCTTCTCCCCATAAACCCTTGATTCCACTAGCCCCTAGAGCTCTATCTAACTCTCTCTTAAATCCATCCAGTGACTTGGCCTCCACTGCCCTCTGTGGCAGGGAATTTCATAAATTCACAACTCTCTGGGTGAAAAAGTTTTTTCTCACCTCAGTCTTAAATGACCTCCCCTTTATTCTAAGACTGTGGCCCCTGGTTCTGGACTCGCCCAACATTGGGATTTTTTTTCCTGCATTTAACTTGTTCAGTCCTTTTATAATTTTATATGTTTCGATAAGATCCCCCCTCATCCTTCTAAACTCATCCTTCTATTGTCTTTCCCCTGTGTGTAGGAAGGAACTGCAGATGCAGGTATAAACCGAAGAGAGACACAAAAAACTGGAGTAACTCAGCGGATCAGACAGCACTTCTGGAGAAAAGGAATATGAAGGGTCTCGACACTTTTCTTCAGAGATGCTGTCTGACCCGCTGAGTTACTCCAGCTCTTTGTGTCTCGTCTTTCCGCTGACTGGTCAGCACGCAAAAAAAAAACAAAAGCTTTTCACTGTAGATACAAAATGCTGGAGTAACTCAACGGATGAGGCAGCATCTCTGGACCCGAAACGTCGCCCATTCCTTCTCTCCAGATGATGCTTCCTCACCCGCTGAGTTACTCCAACATTTTGTGTCTACCTTCGATTTTACTGGTATCTGCAGTTCTTTCTTACTAGCTTTTCACTGTACCTCGATACATGTGACAATAAACTATGCAGATAATTACAAGATAACTTTCAAAAGGAAAAACAATACATTTTTAACACGGTGTGGAATGATCTGGAATGCATTACACAAATGGGATGAAATCTGTTAATTAGTAGAAACGTTCTGGAGAGAATTTTATGCACTTGGAAAGGAGATGGAGGGGAAAAAATAAAATGGTGGATGCTGGAAATCTGAAATAAAAGTTGAATGTTTAGGGAGGAGCTGCAGATGCTGGTTCATACTGATGACAGACACACAGTGCTGGAGTAACTCAGCGGGTCAGGCAGCATCTGTGGAGAACATGGATAGGTGACGTTTTGGGATGGGATCCATCTTCAGACTTTGTGATTTTAAACCTGTTTTTTCGGGTTTTTCTTTTGTTTAGTACTAATACTTTTTAAAATCTATTGAATTTTATTCTGTTTGTTTATTGTGTTATCCATTGAGTGAAGTAATTACAGACTTGTTGTGTTGCTGCCTGTAAGAACTTCATTGTTCAGTTTTGGTACATACGAAAACTAGACAACAGGTGCAGGAGGAGGCCATTCGGCCCTTCGAGCCAGCACCGTCATTCAATGTGATCCTGGCTGATCATCCCCCAATCAGTACCCCGTTCCTGCCTTCTCCCCATATCCCCTGACTCCGCTAGTTTTAAGAACCCTATCTAGCTCTCTCTTGAAAGCATCCAGAGAACCGGCCTCCACCGCCCTCTGAGGCAGAGAATTCCACAGACTTACCACTCTCTGTGAGGAAAAAGTGTTTCCTCGTCTCTGTTCTAAATGGCTTACCCCTTATTCTTAAACTGTGGCCCCTGGTTCTGGACTCCCCCAGCAGTGGGAACATGTTTCCTGCCTGTAACGTGTCCAAACCCTTAACAATCTTATGTTTCAATAAGATCCCCTCTCATCCTTCTAAACTCCAGAGTGTACAAGCCCAGCAGCTCCATTCTCTCAGCATATGACAGTCCCGCCATCCTGGGAATTAACCTTGTAAACCTACGTTGCACTCCCTCAATAGCAAGAATGTCTTTACTCAAATTAGGGGACCAAAACTGCACACAATACTCCTGGTGTGGCCTCACTAGGGCTCTGTACAACTGCAGAAGGACCTCGTTGCTCCTATATTCGATTCCTCTTGTTATGAAAGCCAACGTGCCATTGGCTTTCTTCACTGCCTGCTGTACCTGCGTGCTTACTTTCATAGACTGAACTCTTGACTTCAGTGAGCCTGTTCTACCTGTTACAGATGGAGACGGACATGCTGATGGCTTCAGTGCCGGAGGACAGCCACGTGTCAGGTCAGTTCTGCTTAATCCTTCATCTTGATGAGAGGAACAAATTTAAAAGACTCTAAATGCCGGAGTAACTCAGAAGGTCGGGCAGCATCAATGGAGATATTTTCTGTTGTTTGCAGGACAGAACGACACAGGAGATCCATCTTCCCTGCGGTGGTCAAATGGTACAACTCCTCCCCCTTCTGTCGAGACTGACTTCCTCCACATATTCACCACCCTCTGACTAAAGACATTTTTCCCCATCTCCTTCCGATAAGAACGTCCTTTAATTCTGAGGCTATGACTCTCACACTAGTGGCCTCTCCACATCCACTCTATCTAAGCCTTTCACTAATCTATACGTTTCAATGAGCCCCCCCCCCCCCCCCCCCCACATCTGAGTTACAAGATCCATCTCGTTCTAATAAAATGAATGTTACAGATTTCTTGTTTAATCAAGAATTAATAAGGCTTGGTTTGATATTTTTCATCTGAAAGGCAGCTCCTTTCCTCCATTGCATGTGAACGTTTAATGGTATTGAGTATAAAAGAAGGGTATCAGTCTGAAGAAGGGTTCGGACCCGAAACATCACCCCTCCATTTTTTCCAGGGATGCTGCCTGACCCGCACTTGGCTACTCTGGCACTTTGGTGTCTTAGGTTTAAAGTTGATTTGCAGGGCAAATGGGACTAGCTTGGATGGGCCATCTTGGTCAGCATGGACGAGCTGGGCTGAAGGGCCTGTTTCCGTGCTGTTTGTGAGTTGGGCGAGGATATTTGGAGCTTTGGGAGAGTAAAGAGGCCATAAGGAAAACGACTAAATTTAGGCCATTCGGCCCATCGAGTCTACTCCACCATTCAATCATGGCTGATCTATCTCTCCCTCCCAACCCCATTCTCCTGCCTTCTCCCCATGACCCCTGACACCCGTACTGATCAAAAATCTATCTATCTCTGCCTTTAAAATATCCACTGACTTGTCCTCCACAGCCTTCTGTGGCAATGAATTCCACAGATTCGCCACCCTCTGACTAAACACATTTCTCCAAAAAGAACGACCTTTCATTCTGAGGCTGTGACCTCTGGTCCTAGACTCTCCCACTGGTGGAAACGTCCTCTCTGCATCCACTCTATCCGGGCCTTTCACGATTCTGTATCTTTCAATGAGGTCGCCCCTCATTCTTCTAAACTCCAGCGAATACAGGCCCAGTGCCGGCAAACGCTCATCGTAGGTTAACCCACTCATTGCTAGGACCATTCTTGAGTTGGCAGGAATGTGGCTCACTGGCTGTGTGTTCTTCTGTTTCTAGGCTTGCCTCTGGACCAGTTCACAAGCCTCATGTGCAGCAAGCTGGCAGCCATGGATCGATATGAGGAATCAAGGCAGATCTTCTCAGCGTTTGATGTCCACTGTAGGTGTTTTTGCATCTGGTCAAGCAGTTGCTGTTTGTGCTAATGCCTGAAACGTCACCTATTCCTTTTACTCCAGAGATGTTGCCTGTCCGTGCTGAGTTACTCCAGCATTTTGTGCCTATCTTCGGTGTAAACCAGCATCTGCAGTTCCTTCCCACACATTCCTAATACCAGTCATTGGTTCCACCAATTTAGACTTTACCCTGTGGAAACAGGCCCTTCGGCCCACCGAGTCCGTGCCGACCAGGGTTCACCCCGTACAATAGCTCTGTCAATAGACAATAGACAATCGGTGCAGGAGTAGGCCATTCGGCCCTTTGAGCCAGCACCGCCATTCAATGTAATCATGGTTGATCATCCCCAATCAGTACCCCGTTCCTGCCTTCTCCCCATATCCCCTGACTCCCGTATCTTTAAGAGCCCTATCTAGCTCTCTCTTGAAAGTATCCAGAGAACCGGCCTCCACCGCCCTCTGAAGAAGAGAATTCCACAGACACAACTCTCTGTGAGAAATAGTGTTTCCTCGTCTCCATTCTAAATGGCTTACCCCTTATTCTTAAACTGTGGCCCCTGGTTCTGGACTCCCCCAACATCTGGGACATGTTTCCTGCCTCCAGCGTGTCCAAATCCTTAACAATCTTGTATGTTTCAATAAGATCCCCTCTCGTCCTTCTAAACTCCAGAGTGTACAAGCCCAGCCGCTCCACTCTCTCAGCATATGACAGTCCCGCCATCCCGGGAATTAACCTTGTGAACCTACGCACTAGGGACAAATAACAGAAGCCCATCAACCTACAAACCTGCACGGCTTTGGAGCACCCGGAGAAACCCACGCAGTCACGGGGAGAACGTACAAACTCCGTACGTACAGCACCCGTAGTCGGGATCTAACCCGGGTCTCTGGCGCTGTAAGTCAGCAACTCTACCGCTGCGCCACCGTGCTGATCAGGTTGAGAATTTAATCAGATGAATTTCAATAAAATTGATGATTTAGTTTTGGAGGTTGCGGTTTGGAAACGGGGCCCTTCGGCCCATCGAGTCCGCGTCGACCATCGGTCTCCTGTTCACGCATCCTCTCCTTACACACTCGGGGCAATTGTACCGAGGCCAATTAACCCACAAACCCGAGATACTTGAGTAAAACGCAAAAGTGCTGAAGGAACTCAGTGGGTCAGGCGGCATCTGTGGAGGCGCTGGGAGTCTAAGTACCAGTTTCGAGTCAAGTCGAGTTTATCGTTGAATGCACCAGTACGGTGACAAACAGGTCCAATGGAAATCCTGCTTGTGTAGATTAGAGATACAGCGTAGAACCAGGCCCTTCGGCCCACTGAGCCCATGCCGACCGACAATCACCCCGTACTCTAGCTCTCTCCCACACACTAGGGACAATGTACAAAAGCCCTTCGACCTACAAACCCGCACGTCTTGGGAAGGTGGGAGGAAGCAAGAGCACTCCGAGAAAACCCGCGCAGGTCACAGGGAGAACGTGCAAACTCCACACAGCCAGGACCCGTGGACATGAGGCAACAACTCTCCCGCTGTGCCACATTGTGTCCCAGACACTTAGACAGCGCGCAGAACTGCTCCACTAACACGGTGTGCAGCTCGTACATCTGTTGTTGCCACAGAACACCAGAGACCGGGTTCGATCCTAATCTCTCAGAAAAAAAACTAACATGTTAAATGGGTGCTGTCTATGTGGAGTTTGCAAGTCCATCCTATGACCGAGTGGGTTTCGTCCCACATCCCAAAGACGTGCGGGTTTGTAGGTTAATTGCCCCCTAGTGGATGTGAAAGTGGAACGAGTGTGAATGGGCGACCGATGGTCGGCACGGACTCGGTGGGCCGAAGGGCCTGTTTCCACGCTGTGCCTTTCGATTAATCAACGAAAACGCTAAATATTTGAACGAATGTCGATATTTTACTGTTGCTGCTTTTTCTCTCAGGTCGTAATTTTTTGACAGTGGAGGATTTTAAGAGGGCGTTCGCAAATGTGGCTCCACATCTATCCAAGCAAACTGTCCTCGAAGCCTTCAGGTAGGTTGCCGCGGGAATTGGACCAAGCTTCTCCTAGGGCTGTGGTCATTGGTACGGCTGTGTGTGTTGTGTTGTTGTCTGCGTCAGTTGTGTGTGCGTTTGGGTGTTGTCTGTGTTCTGTGTGTGGTCTGTGGTTTGTGTGTCAGTCGTGTGTGTGTGTGTGTGTGTGTGTGTGTGTGTTGAGTTCTTGGTCTCGGGAGGGTGACCCTCAGCAACTGCTGGATGGCGAAGGTCACGGCCATTGTGCACGTTTCGATACGATAGAACTTTATTTATCCCAGGAGGGAAATTGATCTGTCAACAGTCATAAAACACACAAAATCCATGAAAAATGAAATTATAGTGATGAGTGGAAAGGCTTGGGGGATGTGCAAAGATTGGGGAAGGGGGGTGGGGTCCAGATGATCCAGACCTGGGCGGCACGGAGACGCGGCGGTCGAGCTGCTGCCTCACAGCGCCGGAGACCCACGTTCGATCCTGACTACGGGTGCTTGTCGGTACGGAGTTTGTACGTTCTCCCCGTGACCTGCGTGGGTTTCCAGTTGATCCCCGGTTTCCTCCCGCACTCCAACGACGTGCAGGTTTGTAGGTTAATTGGCTTGGTGTAAATGTGAAATTGTCCGTGTGTGTGTGTGTGTGTGTGTGTGTGTGTGTGTTAACGTGCGTGGATCGCTGGTCGGTACGGACTCGGTGGGCTGAAGGTTGGAGTAACACAGCGGGTCAGGCAACATCTCTGGAGAAAAAGGATAGCTGATGGCTGACGTTTACCCCACCCCCCCCCCACCCCATTACTTTCAGTCTGAAGAAGGGTCCCGACCCGAAACGTCACCCATCCCTTCAGCAGTTTGTTGTTTCACGGAATGACCACGAGGTGGATGGAGCGGATGGTGTCTTTAGGCCAGGAATAAAGATAAGAATACTTTGTTGTCACCTGCGACTCGTCACAGTGGGATTCTTTGCTTGCCTACACAATGTATAGAAATAGCGGCCACATACGGTGCTGACAAAGCTACAAAGCAAGCTGGCTCCCCCTTTTGTCTCCCCCCCCCCCCCCCCCCCCCGCCCCCCACCACTCCGGGAGGCATCGAGACCGCGGCTCCTCGATACAGGCCTCCGGCTGCGTTCCCAGGTCCAGAGACGCGGCTCGTCGTGAAGCCTTCTGGCCATTTTAGTTTAGCTTTGAGATACAGCGTGGAAACGCCAAGTCCGCACAGACCAGCGATCACCTAGACACTAGTACTACCGCACGCACTTGGGACGATTCACAATGTGTAGGATAGGACTACTGGAGTAATTCCATCTTTCCTCCTGCATAACTACATAATTTAATTTAGAGATACAGCGCAGAAACAGGACCTTCAGCCCATTGAGTCCGCACCCACCAGCGATCCCCGCACATTAACGCTACCCCACACACACTAGGGACAATTCATATTCTAGGAATTCTAGAAACAGCATTCTAGGAATAACTGTGCATAGTTCCCTGAAGGTGGAATTGCATGTAGATAGGGTATTAAAGAAAGCCTTTGGTGTGCTGGCCTTTATAAATCAGAGCATTGAATATAGGAGCAGGGAAGTAATGTTAAAATTGTACAAGGCATTGGTAAGACCAATTCTGGAGTATGGTGTACAATTTTGGTCGCCTAGTTATAGGAAGGATGTCAACAAAATAGAGAGAGTACAGAGGAGATTTACTAGAATGTTGCCAGGGTTCCAGCAACTATGTTACAGAGAAAGTTTGAACAAGTTAGGTCTTTATTCTTTGGAGCGCAGAAGGTTAAGGGGGGACTTGATTGAGGTCTTTAAAAATGATGAAAGGGATAGACAGAGTTGACGTGGATAAGCTGGATCTTCTTTACTCGGAGGGTGGTGGCTGTGTGGAATCAGCTTCCAGCAGAAGTGGTGGAGGCAGGATCGATTTTAACATTTAAAAGTAAAGTGGATAGGTATATGGACGTGAAGGGAATGGAGGGGTATGGTCTGAGTGCAGGTAGATGGGACTAGGGGAAAACAAATGGTCGGCACGGACTGGAAGGGCCGAGAGGGCCTGTTTCCGTGCTGTAATTGTTGTATGGTTATATTTGTACCGAGCCAATTAACCTACAAACCTGTACGTCTTTGGAGTGTGGAAAGAAACCGAAGATCTCTGAGAAAACCCACGCGGGTCACGGGGAGAACAGTACAGACAAGCATGTGTAAGAAGGAACTGCAGATGCTGGTTTAAACTGAGGACAGACACAAAAAAATGTGTAAGCTATGAGATTCCTCCTAGCAGGCAAATCAGACCATTTCCAAATGATTTGGTCTCAATTTATCGACTTATTACAAGCATAGGGTGCAGCACAACTCTGAAAATAAATGGTATCAGGACCTGGTGAGGGGTGTGTAAAGATACATAATGGGTACATCCCTTTTATCTTAGCTATTTTACTTTCTCTTATTTTCTGTCTTTTTTTTCTTTCTTTTCCTTTGTTTTTCTTTTTTAGTTTTTCTTGTGTCTTACGCTTCTACGGGTTCTTCCGCATCACTCTCTCACGCACTTACTATCTTATCTAACTTTCTCTATTCTTCTCCTCCTTCTTCTTCTTAAAGTATAAAATAAGAAATGGTACAGGAAATGTATTATGTTATTTGTGGCTTGTATCATTGTAATGTACATTGCTTCTAATAAAGAAAATAAAAAAAATAAAAAAAGCTGGAGTAGCTCAGCTGGGACAGGCAGCATCTCTGGAGGGAATAAATGGGTGACGTCTGAAGAAGGGCCCAACCCGATAAAGTCTCCCCATCAACCCGGATACCTCTGTACAGACAAGCACCCGTAGACAAGAATCTATCTATCGCTGGCGTAAAAATATCCATGGACTTGGCCTCTACAGTTTTCTGTGGCAAAGAATCCTACAGATTCACCACCTTCTGACTGAAGACATTCCTCCTCATCTCCTTCCTAAAGGAATGCCCTTTCATTCTGTGGCTATGACCCCTGGTCCCAGACTCTCCCACGAGTGGAAACATCCTCTCCACATCCACTCAGTTCAGGCTTTATTTGGTTATAGTAGACAAACTGATAATGGACACCATCACTCGCCATGTGGTCAACCTTCCTGATGTACACGTGACCAGAGGATCTGGGGTGACAGAGGAACTGAAGGAAATCCACATTAGGCAGGAAATGGTGTTGGATAGACTGATGGGACTGAAGGCTGATAAATCCCCAGGGCCTGATGGTCTGCATCCCAGGGTACTTAGGGAAGTGGCTCTAGAAATCGTGGATGCATTGGTGATCATTTTCCAATGTTCTATAGATTCAGGATCAGTTCCTGTGGATTGGAGGGTGGCTAATGTTATTCCACTTTTTAAGAAAGGCAGGAGAGAGAGAATTATAGACCAGTTAGCCTGACATCGGTGGTGGGGAAGATGCTGGAGTCAATTATAAAAGATGAAATAGCAGCACATTTGGATAGCAGTAACAGGATTGGTCCGAGTCAGCATGGATTTACGAAGGGGAAATCATGCTTAACTAATCTTCTGGAATTTTTTGAGGATGTAGCTAGGAAAATGGACAAGGAATTCTCCGCCTCGGAGGGCGGTGGAGGCAGGTTCTCTGGACACTTTCAAGAGAGAGCGTGATAGGGCTCTGAAAGATAGCGGAGTCAGAGGATATGGGGAGAAGGCAGGAACGGGGTACTGATTGGGGATGATCAGCCATGATCACATTGAAAGGCGGTGCTGGCTTGAAGGGCCGAATGGTCACCTCCTCCACCTATTGTCTATTGTGGTGAATGTTTACTGTACTGGGGAGCTTGACAAGTAGCAGTACGCCTCTTCCCCAGGAGGTGGAGCAGCTAACCAGGGCATGAGCCCATCAGGATTTGACGCACTGGTTTATTTTGCATGAAATAAATGAATGGGCATTTTTTACAATGGCCTCTATCCCTGCAGAATCAGGAAATAACTCGCGATGCAGACTCGACCCTTCCGGCATCTGCCTCAGATCCAAACCCCAAGCCCCATGTAACTTTATGCAGCCGGATGTAACCTTGTTATTTGTCAAGCGACTACAATATTGGTCAGAAAAACTGAAGAAGACACAAAGATGTAACTCCGCATGTCAGGCAGCATCTCTGGAGAATGTGGATGGACAATACTTCAGGTTGAACCCTTCAGACTGAAGGTTAAGGCTTATGGTTTGTTTGATTTGGGGGAAAGGAGTAGACTTGATGGGCCGAATGGCCTAAATCTACTATCACTTATGACTTCTCATCATCAAACTGCACACATTTGGACTTTAGCGATACAGCGTGGAAACAGGCCCTTCGGCCCACCAGGTCCGTGCCGACCAGCTAACACTGTCCCCACACACTAGGGATAATTTGCATTTTTATCACCATGGCCAATTAACCAACAGACTTTGGAGCGCGGGAGGAAACCAGAGCACCCGGAGAAAACCCACATAGTTTTCGGAACAATGAACTGCAGACGCGAGAGGGGGTCTGAGGAAGAATATTTTCACGCGGAGAATGGTTACAATCTGGAACGCAATGAACAGACGTTTGGTGGAGGCAGAGACTCCCAATAACATCGATGAAGTGGAAACGATGAACTGGAGATGCTGGTTTGCATAAGAGGACACAAAGTGCTGGGAGTAACTCAGCGGGTCGGGCAGAGATTAAAGCAGAGATCGGCGACTGTCGGCGTCCTACCAAAAAAATGTTGCGACACTTGAAAAAAACACCGCGCGTCAACACGTCATCACACTGCAAATGTTTCGGTGACGTCAGTCAATGATGCCGGCAGTTGCCGAAAAAATCGCTAAGTGGGACAGGCCCTTAGATTCACGTCGGTCACGGTGGCTCAGCGGTAGAGTTACTGCCTTACAGTGAATGCGGCGCCGGAGACCCGGGTTCGATCCCGACCACGGGTGCTGTCTGTGCGGAGTTTGTACGTTCTCCCCGTGACCCGCGTGGGTTTTCTCCGAGATCTTCGGTTTCCTCCCACACTCCAAAGACGTGCAGGTTTGTAGGTTAATTGGCTTGGTGGTAAATGTAAAAATTGTGGTGTAGGATGGTGTTAGTGTGCGGGGATCGTTGGTCGGCGCGGACCCGGTGGGCCAAAAGGCCTGTTTCCGCGCTGTGTCTCTAAACTCTATCTCTAAACTAAAGATTCTGGATTGGTCAGGGTGTCGGGGTAATGGGGCAAAGGCTCGATTGTATGTGTTTCCGCCGACTGGTTAGCAAGCAATGAAAGCTTTTCACTGTACCTCAGAACATGTGACAATAAACTAAACTCAAACTCAGAACTCGGAAGGCAGGAGAATGGGGTTGCGAACGAAAGATGGATCAGCCATGATCGAATGGAGTAGACTCGATGGGCCGAAGGGCATAATTTTATTCCTAGAACCCATGATCTCCTTTGCTTTGTCGTTAACGGCACGGTGGCGCAGCGGCAGAGTTGCTGCCTCACAGCGCCAGAGACCCGGGTTCGATCTTGACTAAGGGGTGCTGTCTGTACGGAGTTTGTACGTTCTCCCCGTGACCTACGTGGGTTTTCTCCAAGATTTCCAGTTTCCTCCCACACTCCAAAGACGTGCAGGTTTATAAAGTTAATTGACTTGGTGTAAATGTTAGATTTTAGTTTAGAGATACAGCGCGGAAACAGGCCCTTCGGCCCACCGAGTCCGTGCCGACCACTAACACTACCCTATGCACACTAGGGACAATTTTTTACACATACACCAGGCCAATTAATCTACACACCTGTACGTCTTTGGATTGTGGGAGGAAACAGAAGATCTCGGAGAAAACCCACGCAGGTCACAGGGAGAACGTGCAAACTCCGTACAGACAGCACCCGTAGCCGGGGTCGAACCCGGGTCTCCGGCGCTGCAAGGCAGCAACTCTACCGCTGCGCCACCGTGACTGCCCTGGTGTGTTCCTAGTGTGTGTAGGATACTGTTAAGCCCCGGTCCCACTTAGGAGACCTAAACAGCAACCTCTGGTGACCTTGCCCGCCACCCAAGGTTTCCATGAGGTCACCGGAGGTTTTGGTCACTCTCCCTAATGGCTGAAAGTGGTTTCCGCGTGGTCGAGGCTTCATCTAGGTTGCTGCTATTTTCTCATCATGTTTAAAACCGGCCTCGACTTAAAATAGGTTGCCGTTTTAAAAATCAATAATTTTTTTGTCGCAGGTCTAGTCGAAGTCGGTTTTCTTCACAGTCGAGGAAGGTTTTCAACACGTGCGTGGGAGGTGGTAGGAGGTTGCAGGTCACCTCCACCTGGATTTTTTTTTTTTTTGGGTGGCGGGCAAGGTCACCAGAGGTCGCTGTTTAGGTCTCCTAAGTGGGACAGGGGCTTTAGTGTGCGGGGATCGCTGGTCGGTGAGGACTCGCTGGATCTGTACCTCTAGACTACACTTGAGATGGTCCGACTGACTGCACTCATGCCTGCAAGTCCTTGAACCACATCTCCCCATCAGTGACGACACTTGCTGAGCTGATGCTGACGTTTGTTGAACAAAAATAGAAAGTGCTGGAAATACTCGTCGGATGAGGCCACGTCAGTGGGAAGAGATTTAACACCTCAAAGTTAACACCAATTCCCTTCCCCCTAGACTGGCCTGTTGAGTATTTCAATGGTTCCACGGCATTTCATTGCCAATGTGCCTCGGTAGACTGACGTTCATTTTTTTTATGCACACGCAGTCAAATTCATGTAGTACGTGAACAAAAGCACACTTGTGTAGAAAGGAGGAACTGCAGATGTTGGTTAATACACAAAAGGACACAAAGTGCTGGAGGAACTCAGCAGGTCGGGCAGCATCTCTGCTGAACATGGATCGGTGACGTTTAGGGTACAGTCCCTTCTTCAGACTCAAAGATGCTGCCTGACCCACTGAGTTACTCCAGAACATTGCCTTGTGTATGATATATATGAATACGTATATGTATATATGTGTGTGTGTATGATATGTATATGTGTGTGTGTGTGTATATATATATATATATATATATATATATATATATATATATATATATATATAACCATATAACAATTACAGTACGGAAACAGGCCCTCTCGGCCCTTCCAGTCCGTGCCGACCATTTGTTTTCCCCTAGTCCCATCTACCTGCACTCAGACCATACCCCTCCATTCCCTTCATGTCCATACACCTATCCACTTTAGTCTTAAATGTTAAAATCGATCCTGCCTCCACCACTTCTGCTGGAAGCTCATTCCAAACAGCCACCACCCTCTGATTAAAGAAGTTCCCCCTCACGTTACCCCAAAACTTCTATGTGTGCGTATGTGTGTGTGTGTATATATGTATGTGTGTATATATATGTATATGTGTGTATGTATATGTGTGTGTGTATGTATATGTGTGAGTGTGTGTATGTATATGTATGTGTATATATGTATATGTGTGTATATATATATGTGTATGTATGTGAATGTATATATGCGTGTGTGTGTATATACGTGTGTATATATATGTATACGTAAAATTGCTTGCGAAACTCAGCGGTGAGGCAGCATCTATGGAGCGAAGGAATAGGTGACCTGAGACACGATTTTTTGGTTATTGAATAGAGCTACTACTCGTGGGGGAAAAAAAGCTGTTTCTATGTCTGGCTGTGGCAGCTTTGACAGTCCGGAGTCGCCTTCCAGAGGGAAGTGATGTGCATATGTGTACGTGCAAACTCCACACCAAGGTCAGGATCGGAGGCGGGTCTCTGTCACTGTGCTGGAGACCAGGTGCCAAATCCGAGCCTTTCAGTAGCGTGCTTTCCGTAAAGAAAATATAAATCTGGCCTTTTTGTCTGAGCTTCGAGTCGGCCAGAGTTTCCCCATCCCGCGGGACGCGTGCGTTAACGTGGCCAAGACTCTGCCTGTGCTCGGCAGCTGAGCTGAAGCATTCAAATGGGTATTAGAGGGCGTCAAATGAGATTGAAGTGGAGTTCCCACTGAGCATTCATTGCCAGTTATGACCCTTCTCTTTGCTCACTCGACAAAGAGAGCTCACTCGAGAGCAGATTAAAACCGAGGAGTGTAGGAAGGAACTGCAGATGCTGGTTCAAATCGAAGACGGACGCAAAAAGCTGGAGTAACTCAGCAGGACAGGCAGCATCTCTGGAGAGAGGGAATGGGTGACGATTCGGGTCGAGACCCTTCTTCAGACTGATGTCAGGGGAGTGGGCGGTACTGGGATAAAATGTAGTCGGAGACAGTAAGACTGGTGGGAGAACTGGGAAGGGGGAGGGGATGGAGAGAGAGGGAAAGCAAGGGCTATTCGAAGTTAGAGAAGTCAATGTTCATACCTCAGGGGTGTAAACTACCCAAGCGAAATATGAGGTGCTGCTCCTCCAATTTGTGCTGGGCCTCACTCTGGCAATGGAGGAGGCCCAGGACAGAAAGGTCAGATTGGGAATGGGAGGGGGAGTTAGAGTGTTGAGCCACCGGGAGATCAGGTAGGTTGAGGCGGACTGAGTAGAGGAGTTCAGCGAAACGATCGGCGAGCCTGCGCCTGCTCTGGCCGATATACAGGAGTCCACACCGTAAAGAGTGGTCATGAGTCTCGAGGGTCAGTGCGTGTAGGTTCTACCCAGGCACCGTGCAGCGATGTCGTAGGCTGCTGGGAGGGGAGGGGCGAGGCGAGGGGTCAATTGATGAAGGAGGGAGTAACAGCCTCTCACTGGCAGCGGAGAGAGCACAGATGTACATTGTTATAGAGTGATACAGTGTGGAAACAGGCCCTTCAGCCCAACTCACCCACACCGGCCAACAATGTCCCAGCTACACTAGTCCCACTTGCCAGCGCCTGGTCCATATCCCTCCAAACCTGTCCTATCCATGTACCTGTCCAACTGTTTCTTAAACGTTGGGATAGTCCCAGCCTCAACTACCTCCTCTGGCAGCTCGTTCCATACACCCACCACCCTCTGTGTGAAAAAGTTACCTCTCGGATTCCTATTACATTTTTTCCACTTCACGTCGTACCTATGTCCTCTGGTCCTCGATTCCCCGACTTTGGGTAAAAGACTCTGTGCGTCTACCCGATCTATTCCTCTCATGATTTTGTACACCTCTATAAGATCTCCCCTCATCCTCCTGCTCTCCATGGAATAGAGACCCAGCCTACTCAACCTCTCCCTGGAGCTCACACCCTCTAGTCCTGGCAACATCCTCGTAAAACATCCTCGTTTCCCTGTGTGACTGAGGAGGTCGTCTGAAAATCCCGATTCCGCTGTTTTATCCGACTGCTTTGCCGTATTTTGTGTTGGAAGGAACTGCAGGTGCTAATTTACACCGAAGACAGGCACAAAATGCTGGAGTAACTCTGCGGGACGGGCAGCATCTTAGTTCAGTTTAGTTTACAGATGCAGTCCGGAACAGGCCCTTCGGCCCACCGGGTCTGCGCCGACCAGCGATCCCCGCACATTAAATTTATTTAGTTTTGTTTAAAGATACAGAGTGGAAACAGGCCCTTCAGCCCACCGATCCCTGCACACTAATACTATCCTACACACACACACACGCTCGGGGCAACTTTACACTTGCACAAAGCTAATGAACCTACAAACCTGTACGTCTTTGGAGTGCGGGAGGCAACCGAAGATCTCTGAGAAAACCCACGCGGGTCACGGGGAGAGCGCACAGTCGGGATTGAACCCGGGTCACCGGCGCTGTGAGGCAGCGACTCCACCGCTGCGCCACCTTTGTCTCTGGCAAAAAGGAATCGGTGAAGTTTCTGGGCCGAGACCCTGGCTAGTTTATTACGCCTGACCGGCTCACGTTGCTTGCATGTCAACTTTACTTGTTACAAACGTTGACCTCGCTGTCATCGTCCGTCCTGTGGGAGCCATCACTTGTCGCAAGAGATGATGGTGGTGGCAGAATTAGCTCGGGATACTTCCGGTTCCCAGCCCCGCGACGTGGACGCGTCTGCTATGGGGCCCCTGCAGAGTGTTACTGGGGGAGCCTGCTCATCATCTCTCTGCCCACCGCATCTGTGAAGATGTGTCTGGGGCTCCAAGCACAATGCGCTTGTCTTCCCTGTCGCATGTTGCCATGCAACCAGATGCAGATGGCGCTGGCTGTCGGTGCTGTTCGGGTGGTGCCTGCAATGTTTAAAGACTGCTGAGGACAATGTCGTCAGCAAACGTCGAACCCCCCCCCCCGCCTCTCTCTCCCTGCCCCCAGTGCCCTGGATGCCTCTGTAAAGACCATCTGAGATCTAGGTCCATCGTAAAGAAGGCTCTTCAGTACTCTTACTCTCTTTAGAGATACAGCGCGGAAACAGGCCCTTTGGCCCACTGAGTCCCGGCCAACCAGTGATCAGGCCGTACACTAGCGCCATCCTACACACTAGAGGCAATTTACAATTTTAACCGAAGCTAATTAATCTAAAACCATGCCCCTTGAAAGAGGGTCCCGACCGGCTACGTCACCATTCCATGTTCTCCACAGATGCTGCCTGACCCGCTGAGTTACTCCAGCACTCTGTGAAACGTCACCTATCCATGTTCTCCACAGATGCTGCCTGACCCGCTGAGTTACTCCACAAAGGGCACAATCTGCAGGTGACTGGGATGGACTGCGATTACTACTCCATTGTGACCACCCTCTCCGCCCCTCACCTTGTGACATTCTCTCCTCACTGCCTCGGCAAGGCCAGCAGCGTAATGGAGGACAAGTCTCACCCCGGTCCCTCCCTCCTCTCCTGTCGGGCAAGAGGTACCGAAGTATGAAAATACACATCTCCAGATTCAGGGACAGTTTCTTCCCATCTGTTATCAGGCAACCGAACCCTCCTATCACCAACGAGAGCGCGATCCAGACCTACCATCTACCTCAGTGGAGACCCTTGGACTATCTTGTATCGGACTGTATCTTGCACTCAACATTATTCCCTTTATCCTGCCTCTGTACACTGTGGGCGGCTCGATTGTGATCATGTGTTGCCTTTCCGCTGACCGCTTAGCCCGCAACAACGGCTTTTCACTGTACCTCGGTACACGTGACAATAAACTTAAGCTAAACTAAACTTGTGGGAAGGAACTGCCGATGCCGGTTTACCCAAGGTAGACACAAAATGATGGAGAAACTCAGCGGGACAGGCAGCATCCCTGGAGAGAAGGGATGGGAGACGTTTCTGGTCGAGACCCTTCTCCAGACTAAACTAGCAGGCGACGGCGAAGCTTTTCACTGTACCTCAGTACACGCGACAATAAACAAAACTAAACTGGTTTTAAGGTCGCGCTTTGTGCAACCGTTGTGTGTGCGAGTACATAAAATTAAAAACCGCTGATTTCACGGCCAGACCTTTCTCAGCGTTCCTGCCTCAGCGCTCTCTCTCGGCCGCTGTGAACGGTCGCCTCTTGCGTGAGTTACAACTCCCGGCCTCACTCCTTGCGGCTCTCTGCGTTGATATGGAAGGGTAATTAAAATTGCTTTTGTGCGTTTTGAAAGGCCCACCAACACCCCTGCAGTTTAATGGCCGGCATGTATAGACACAAGCGCCCATAAATCCTGCAAACTACCTTCCCTCGACATGGCTGCCCACATAAAGGATTGTAAGTAATGCCCCATCTATAAATGTCAGGGTCCTTGAATGAGCTGATATAGAGTGGCTGATGGATCTCATTAATGGCCTTATAATTAGCTGGCGCGTGTTCCTTTATCTCTTTAGTGCTTTTATTTTTTTTTTATTGTTCTGATTCTCCGTCAATGCTGGATGCACAGGTTAGTTTGCCCGGATGCCAGACTAACGCGACCCTGATTACCAGTTCAATAGACAATAGGTGCAGGAATAGACTATTCGGCCCTTTTCGAGCCAGCACTGCCATTCACTGTGATCATGGCTGATCGTCCACAATCAGTACCCCGTTCCTGCCTTCTCCCCATATCCCTTGACTCCGCTATTTTTAAGAGTTCTATCTAACTCTCTCTTGAAAGCATCCAAAGAATTGGCCTCCACTGCCTTCTGAGGCAGAGAATTCCACAGATTCACAACTCTCTGGGAGAAAAAGTTTTCCCTTATCTCCGTTCTAAATGGCTTACCCCTTATTCTTAGCTGTAGGTCCTGGTTCTGGACTTCCCCAACATCGGGAACATGTTTCCTGCCTCTAGCGTGTCCAAACCCTTAATAATCTTATACGTTTCAATAAGATACCCTCTCATCCTTCTAAACTCCAGTGTTTCCAAGCCCAGTCACTCCATTCTATCAGCATACGACAGTCCCGCCATCCCAGGAATTCAGTTTAGTTTATTGTCACGTGTACCGAGGTACAGTGAAAAGCTTTTTGTTGCGTGCTATGCAGTCGGCAGAAAGACAATACATGATTGCAATCGAGCCGTTTACAGTGTGTAGACACACGATAACGTTCTGTGCAAGGTAAAGCCAGCAAAGTCCGATCAATGATAGTCCGAGGGTGACCATACAGGTAGATAGTAGTTCAGTACCTCACTCTGGTTGTGGACAGGTCCAGATCTGTTATTCCTCCTCCCCACCCACCATCCTATACTGTAACAACCTTTAAAGGACACTTGGACAGGCGCATGGATAGCAAGGGTTTGTAGCGACTGGCCAAACACAGGCAAGTGAATGATTTGAATGATAAGATTATTGTCACGTGACACCAGGGGCGGAAATCTCTATCAAAACATGGGGGGAGAGGGGCACAATTTCTTGGTGGCCACACACATGCGCGCGCTCACACACACACACGCGCGCGTGCACGCGGCTTTGGAGGCTTCGCCCGTGGGCCCTGTGGACGGTAACATCGGGAGCTGACCTGGTTGGCGACCGACTCCGAAGTCCAGCCGCAGCAGTTCCGTCCACCCCGAATCGTGGGGCTTGAATCGGCCCGTTTGCGGGGCAATTCATCGTCCAGCACGGCTTAAACTCGGCCGGCATGGGCTTCGACATCGGGGAGCCTCAATCTCCTCGATGCAGCAGTGTGATTTTAAGCCGCGCCAGGCGATGAATGGCCCCGCGAGGTCCCCCACCTCTCAAAGCATGGGAGGGACCCGTCCCCCCCTGGGATTTCCGCCCATGCGTGACAAGTCACAGTGATGTTTCAATTTTTCGCATGCACGACGTATGCATGGAGCAGCAATGTTACAACATTTTGAGATTTTTAAAAATCAAGTCTGCAATTTATCCCATCAGATAAAGCATAAAAAGAAGTTTAATTTGACACCTAATTCACTTTCATATCTTCAGTATTAAAAAGGTTATGGCCATATTCATACTCGGAAATTAGCATCTTGTTCCCTATTGCTTTTGCATTGACTTAACTCAAAAGCTGTGATGGAGGACAGTCAAAAGCCCATAACTTTCTTAAAAATTAAGAGAACTGAATGAAATCTTTGATTTCAGATTGAATAGATTGAAGATTGAATCTAGATTGAACAGATTTATAGATTGAAGCATTCTGAAACAAATATAAAACATCTTACTTGGATGACCTGAAATTAAAGCATATAATTAGTTAGTTACCTAATTGTAGCTAATTACAAAATTGACCGTTGTGACGGAAATAGTAATAAACACCCAGACTGCCTTGAAAATTCAAAAATGTGATATTCTCAAGATCAGAACTTTAATATTATTGTATTATATGCTGTAAGTCCGTAACAGATAGGTAAATAAATTACAATTTCTAGCAATTCTAGACCAAGTCTTATAGAAATGTACAAAATTCTTAAGGGGTTGGACAGGCTAGATGCAGGAAGATTGTTCCCGATGTTGGGGAGGTCACAGAGATCACAGTTAAGGATAAGGGGGAATTCCTTTAGGACCGAGATGAGGAAAACATTTTTCACACAGAGAGTGGTGAGTCTCTGGAATTCTCTGCCACAGAAGGTAGTTGAGGCCAGTTCATTGACTATGTTTAAGAGGGAGTTAGATGTGGCCCTTGTGGCTAAAGGGATCAGGGGGTATGGAGAGAAGGCAGGTACAGGATACTGAGTTGGATGATCAGCCATGATCATATTGAATGGCGGTGCAGGCTCGAAGAGCCGAATGGCCTACTCCTGCACCTATTTTCTATGTTTCTATGTTTCTTTATGGAGAAGATCAGTTGCTAGCTGGTACAATGGCATATCATAATCAGTAGCATCATCATACTCCTCAGATTGTAACCAATAAGCAACTCTGTACACCTTGTTTTTCCTCAACTTTTCAATTTTGGCTTTGTAAACTACAAGCTTTTGCTCTTCAAACCACACATGACATGCCTTTCTGCCCACTACATTTCCCATTAAGAATGTCCTGTAGATTCCATTTCTTCTGAAAAGGATATATTTTTAAATAGCCTAAGTATCCAAGTAACAAACTAATCCCATTCACACAAGAATTCACAATTTAACATGATTTTTAAATCCCACTGTCATTAAATCATATGCCAGATGGAAGGAATTTAATGTTTAATTCCCATAAATTAATCTAGAAACATTTACTCAATATAATCAAAATTATTATGTTTTTGCACAATACATGGGACTAAAACTGATATTTAGTATTAAAATATTGACTATGGGTAGACAATAACATAAAATGTAGACGATTTAGATGCTCTTGTGACATGATTGTCCAAAAAACAAAAAGCATTTAAATCATCTTGCGAGTGGGATTTTCTGGAACGTGATCGATTGGAACGTTGCGGCGAATTCGAACCCCATATCGGCAGGAAAAACACTGCCAGTTTGTATGGGGCCCAAATAACATTTTCACAATGTAAAATTAGATTAAAGCCATCCCAAGAAGCAAGATTATATGTAAAATATACGACTTACCCTTTGTTTTGTCCTTTCATTACAATCCGTCACGTTGTAGGCGCTGAGGGCGTTCGAAGTCGCTTTTTATTTTAATCCAACTAATAAATTGTCCAGCGATTTAAAAAAAAAACAACCAGGAACGGAAGTCGGATCGATTTTTCTTCATCGACTAGCAGCCCAAGGAAACCCCTTGCCGACAAGCAGTACAAAACTGTATTTTAATCCCCCCCCCCCCCGCCCAAAGGCACCAAGTCGCGCACACGGCCAGTGGCAGAACTGCAGCGCCACTGAAGGTAGGTTTTGTAACACCGCTACATAGAGCGGCCACGTAAAGGGCGCCAAGACTGTTACAATTAGTCCATTTTAACACAAACCATTTTGAACACATTCCATTTGTGGTCCTCTTTAGTTCTCGGCGGTTCACCCCCCCCCCCCCCCCCGGCGGTGGGACCAGTGTACACGGGGCACCTTGGTTTGCATGGGCAAGCTGGGTCAAAGGGCCTGTTTCCGTGCTGTGTCACTGAGAGTCTGATGGGATGAGAGCACAGCTGGTAGAGCCAGGGTTTTCATCCCCCGGTCTCCTGTCTTTTACAAAGGCGGTGGTGCGAAAGATGGCGTCCAAACCAGGCGACTCTTTGTGTGCTCCGTCACTGAAGTGGATCTACAATCATACATTACAGTAGACAATAGGTGCAGGAGTAGGCCATTCGGCCCTTCGAGCCAGCACTGACATTCAATATGATCATGGCTGATCATCCACAATCAGTACCCCTTTCCTGCCTTCTCCCCATATCCCCTGACTCCGCTATCTTTAAAAGCCCTATCTAGCTCTCTCTTGAAGAACCTGAGAACCGGCCTCCACCGGCCTCTGAGGCAGAGAATTCCACAGACCCGCCACTCTCTGTGAGAAAAAGTGTTTCCTCGTCTCCATTCTAAATGGCTTACCCCTTATTCTTAAACTGTGGCCTCTGGTTCTGGACGCCCCCAAAATCAGGAACATGTTTCCTGCTTCTAAGCCCTTAACGATCTTACATGTTTCAATAAGATCCCCTCTCATCTTCTAAACTCCAGAGTGTACAAGCCCAGCCGCTCCATTCTCTCAGCATATGACAGTCCCAGCATCCCGGGAATTAACCTTCTAAACCTACGCTGCACTCCCTCAATAGCAAGAGTGTCCTTCCTCAAATTAGGGGACCAAAACTGCACACAATACTCCAGGTGTGGTCTCACTAGGGCTCTGTACAACTGCAGAAGGACCTCTTTGCTACTATATTCGGTTCCTCTTGTTATAAAAATGTCCTCCCTCCGTCTCTCACGGTGGTTTCCCCCCCACGCCGGGTCCTCCATCATCTTCCCCTCACGCTCATCGACCAGTGACAGTAAACTAAACTGATTACTGGTGGGGAACGGAGGTGTAGTGGGTCAGGGCCTCCATGGTAAAGATGAAGCAGAGACACAGAGTGCTGGAGTGACTCAGCGGGTTAGGCAGCATCTTTGAAGAGCATGGACCTTTCTGCTCAGGGCCTTTCTTCAGACTCCTTTGATAGACGATGACATGTTAGACAATAGACAATAGGTGCAGGAGCCAGCACCGCCATTCATTGTGATCATGGCTGATCATCCCCAATCAGTACCCCGTTCCTGCCTTCTCCCCATATCCCCTGACTCCGCTATCTTTAAGAGCCCTATCTAGCTCTCACTTGAAAGCATCCAGAGAACCAGCCTCCACCGCCCTCTGAGGCAGAGAATTCCACAGACTCACAACTCTCTGTGTGAAAAAGTGTTTCCTCGTCTCCATTCTAAATGGCTTACCCCTTATTCTTAAACTGTGGCATTAGAGTCATATAGCACAAAAACAGGCCCAACTCGCCCACATCAGCCAACATGTCGCAGCTACACTAGTCCCACCTGCCCTTGCTTGGTCCATATCCCTCCAAACCTGTCCTGTCCATGTACCTGTCTAACTATTTCTTAAACGTTGGGATAGTCCTTGCCTCAACTACCTCCTCTAGCAAAATGTGTAGGAAAGAACTGCAGATGTTGCTTTAAATCAAAAATAAACAGAAAATGCAGGAGTAACTCAGTGTGTCAGGCAGTATGTCTTGAGAGAGAAGGAATGGGTGACGTTTTGGATCCCACTGAGTTACTCCGGCATTTTGTGTCTACCTCCTGTTGCAGCTCGTTCCATACACCCACCACCCTCTGTTTGAAAAAGTTACCCTTCAGATTCCCATGAAATCTTTTCCCCTTCACCTTAAACCTATGTCCTCTGGTCCTCGATTGCCCCTACTCTGGGCAAGAAACTCTTTACATCCACCCGGTCTATTCCTCGCAGGAGGAATGATGTTGAAGATGAAGTGACGGAAACTGAGGAATTGAAAGTTATTGAAGCGTTGAAGAGCGTGCAGAGTGTCTCAGATGTCGGGCAGAAGGGACTGGACAAGGATGGTGGGAATGTAGAACTGAGGTATTTGGAGATGTGTTCGGTGCGGTGGGACAACTGTGAACTATGCAGTTTACCTAGAACTTCTACAGTCCTAATGGTGGGGGTTTTGGCAGGTCCAAAAAGCTGCCGCACAGCATCAGAGAGCGGATTAAATCCCGACCTCGGCTTCTGTCTGTGTGGAGTTTACACGTTCTCCCTGCGACCGCATGGGGTCGCCTCTGGGCGCTTTGGTTTCCTCCCACGTCCCAAAGACACGCGGGTTTGTAGGTTAATTGGACCCTGCATAAAATTGCCCCGAATGTGTAGGAAGTGGATGAGAAAGTGGGATTACATAGAATGAGTGTGTATAGGTGATCTACCACTGGGATCCCAATAGGTAGCCTCGACTTTTATCATCCTTCTTTGGTTCATAAGATTTATGATATGTTACCATGACTTGAGGGCCTAAGCCAGGGGTCGGCAACCTACGGCCCTCGGGCCTAATGCGGCCCGTAACCCGAAATCAACTGGCCCGGAGGTGGTTTCTTTCCATAATCATCCGGCCAGCAGACTTCCTTCATCTCCGGTACCTCCCGGGCCCGAGGCCGCGGTAACGCAAGGAGGCCTGCGCTGACGGCTGCAATTACGGAGCGGCGAGCTCTGGCTGTACAGCATTCTGCGCAAAGCCGCCAGCACGGCCACGCACCTTCTGTGTCTGGGCTTCACTGTCAGGATCGGGGTTGTCAATAGGCCGGGGACAAGTGAGTGTGAGTATTCGAGTCACCGCCTTCAGGACCAAGCCAAGGCAATGGTCCGCAGGTACGCCATGTTGGTGAGCGCACGTAATCGGGGCCCAGTGCTCCGGGTGGCGTCCTCGATGGGGCGGGATCTATGCCAGCCATCCGGGGAGGGATCCGTGTGTACGCGTGATAGATGTGGACATGCCTCCTGGCCCCTGTGCAGAACAAGGTTGCTGACCACTGGCCTAAGCTATAGAGAGAATTTGCGCAAGAATTTGAGTCTATTCCCTTTGCGCACAATAGGATACGAGTTGATCTTCTAGAGATGTATGAAATCATGAGGAATAGATCAGGTGGACGCACAGAGTCTCTTCCCCAGAATCGAGAAGCAGAGGACATAAGGTTAAGGTGAAGGGGGAAAGATCTAATATGAACCTGAGGGTAACGTTTTCACACAAATGGTGGTGGGTGTATGGAACGAGCTGCCGTCGAGGCAGGATTATCGCAACGTTTAAGAAACATTTAGACAGGTACATGGATAGGATCGTTTTGGAGGGTTATGGACAAAACGCAGGCAGGTAGGACTAGTGTGGATGGGACATGTTGGTCAGTGTGGCCAAGTTAGGTCGAAGGGTCTGCTTCCACACTGTATCATTCTAAGACTCTAGAGTAGATGGGACATGTTGGTCGGTGTGGGCAAGTTGGATCGAAGGGTTTGATTCCACGCTCTACAACTCTAGCGGGCATCGCTTGCAGGTGAGAGGGGCAGAGTTTAATGATGATGTGTGGGGGCATGTTTTTTTTTACACCGAGGGTGAGCGGTGTACCTCAGTACATGTGACAATGAGTGTATGACTCTGTCAGATGCTCTGGGGCATCCTGAAGTGTAGCAGAGATGCAGGTTTGTTCGTTCCGCACAGGCAGGGAGGGGCTCCCAACCTTAAAGACCCAGAAGGCAAATCAAGGAGAGCTTCAAAGCGGGTCCAACCTTAAAGACTGAAGGAAATGGTGTGGATCTGTCTCTGAACTGTAGGAAGCTATTCTCAATTCGCATATGAAATTCCAACTGGGCTAAGATTGTTAAGGGCTTGGACATGCTAGAGGCAGGAAACATGTTCCCGATGTTGGGGGAGTCCAGAACCAGGGGCCACAGTTTAAGAATAAGGGGTAAGCCATTTAGAACGGAGACAAAGAAACACTTTTTCTCACAGAGAGTTGTGAGTCTGTGGAATTCTCTGCCTCAGAGGGCGGTGGAGGCCGGTTCTCTGGATGCTTTCAAGAGAGAGCTAGATAGGGCTCTTACAGATAGCGGAGTCAGAGGATATGGGGAGAAGGCAGGAACGAGGTACTGATTGGGGATTGAATCACATTGAATGGCGGTGCTGGCTCGAAGGGCCGAATGGCCTACTCCTGCACCTATTGTCTATTGTCTATTGTTACATTAAAGTAAATAAAACAGAATAATGTATTTCCCGGCCGCTTTCAGTCCAGATCCATTTTATAACTTTGGATTCAGTGGTAATGAGTCCCCGCGCCATAGGCCCAGCATGGACATGCTAATCTGACAACTAATTATATCTGCAATATGCTTTTGCAGGATCTGTTTAATCTGATCAAATAAAGCTCGCACTCTCATTCCACTCCTGCCTTCGGGAAGAAGTAGTCTGAAAACTGTAACGTCCAGGTTCAGGGGCAGCTTCTTCACTACAACCATCAGGCTATTGAACACTACGAACTCTAACAGAACTACGAGCTGTCTTGGTTCTTTATTTTCAGGTCACCGAGTTACAGTGAAAATTAGTTTTTTTGCATACAGTTTTAATTATTACTGTACATAAGCACGATCTTGATTAAATACAAAGTGCTTTGTTTTCATACGTTCATAAGTGATAGGAACAGAATTAGGCCATTCGACCCATCAAGTCTGCTCTACCATTCAATCATGGCTGATCTATCTTTCCCTCTCAACCCCATTCTCCTGCCTTCTCCCCATAACCCCTGACACCCGAACCAATCAAGAATCTGTCAGTCTTTGCCTTAAAAATAAGGCAGGAACGGGGTACTGAATGTGGATGATAAGCCATGATCACTGGCTCAAATAGCCTACTCTTGCACCTATTGTCTATTGTCTATTGACTTGGCCTCCACAGCTGTCTGGCAACGAGTTCCACAGATTAACTACCCTCTGACCAAAGAGGTTCCTCCTCATTTTTCAAAAGGTATGTCAATTTATTCTGAGGCTGTGGCCTCTAGTCCTAGATTCTACCACTAGTGGAAAAACATCCTCTCCAAATCCACTCTATCCAGGCCTTTAACTATTTGGTAAGTTTCAATGAGGTCCCCCCCTCAACCTTCTAAACTCCAGCGAGTACAGGCCCAGTGCTGTCAAACGCTCATCATATGCTAACCCACTCATTCCTGGGATCATTCTTGTAAACCTCCTCTGGACCCTCTCCAGAGCCAGCATATCCTTCCTCAGAATATGGGGCCCAAATTTGTTCACAGTACCCCAAATGCGGCCTGATGGAGCCTCAGCATTACATTTCTGTTTTGTTGTATTCCAGTCCTCGATATAAATGCTAGCATTGAATTTGCCTTCCTTACAATCAAAATTCCTTCTCATTTCCTTCCTAAAAGAACGTTCTTCAGTTCTGAAGCTATGATCTCTGGTCCTAGACTCTCCCACTGGTGGAAACATCTTCTCCACATCCACTCAAGTCAAGTCAAGTCACGTCAAGCGAGTTTATTGTCATGTGTCCCAGATAGGACAATGACATTCTTGCTTGCTGCAGCACAACAGAATATTGTAGGTATAATACAGAACAGATCAGTGTGTCCATATACCATAGAATATATATATATATATATATATATATATATATATATATATATATATATATATATAAACAGATAAAGTGCAATAGGCTGGTATAGTTCAGAGTTTGTTCGATGTTGTTCCTGAACCTGGATGTTGCAGATTTCAGGCTCCTGTACCTTCTACCTGATGGTAGCGGAGAGATGAGTGTGCAGCCAGGATGGTGTGTGTCTTTGATGATGCTGGCCAGCCTTATGAGGCAGCGACTGCGATAGATCCCTTTGATGGTGGGGAGGTCAGAGCCGATGATGGACTGGGCAGTGGTCACAACTTTCTGCATTCTTTTCCGCTCCTGGTCGCTCAAGTTGCCGCTCCACCCAGGGCTATATTTGGTTCCACTTTGCCTTCAACCGAATAGAAACATAGAAACATAGAAATTAGGTGCAGGAGCAGGCCATTCGGCCCTTCGAGCCTGCACCGCCATTCAATATGATCATGGCTGATCATCCAACTCAGTATCCTGTACCTGCCTTCTCTCCATACCCTCTGATCCCTTCAGCCACAAGGGCCACATCCAACTCCCTCTTAAATATGGCCAACGAACTGGCCTCAACTACCTTCTGTGGCAGAGAATTCCACAGATTCACCACTCTCTGTGTGAAAAACGATTTTCTCATCTCGGTCCTAAAAGACTTCCCCTTATCCTTAAACTGTGACCCCTTGTCCTGGACTTCCCCAACATCGGGAACAATCTTCCTGCATCTAGCCTGTCCAACCCCTTAAGAATTTTGTAAGTCACCCCTCAATCTTCTAAATTCCAGGGAGTACAAGCCGAGTCTATCCAGTCTTTCTTCTTATGGAAGTCGTGCCATCCCAGGAATCAGTCTGGTGAACCTTCTCTGTACTCCCTCTATGGCAAGAATGTCTTTCCTCAGATTAGGAGACCAAAACTGTACGCAATACTCCAGCTGTGGCCTCACCAAGACCCTATACAACTGCAGTAGAACCTCCCTGCTCTTGTACTCAAATCCTTTTGCTATGAATGCCAACATACCATTCGCTTTCTTCACAGCCTGCTGCACCTGCATGCCTACTTTCAGTGACTGGTGTACCATGACACCCAGGTCTCGCTGCATCTCCCCTTTTCCTAATTGGTCACCATTCAAATAATAGTCTACCTTCCTGTTTTTGCCACCAAAGTGGATAACCTCACATTTATCCACATTATACTGCATCTGCCATGCATTTGCCCACTCACCCAGTCTATCCAAGTCATCTTGCAGCCCCCTAGCATCCTCCTCACAGCTAACACTGCCCCCCAGCTTCGTGTCATCCGCAAACTTCGAGATGTTGCATTTAATTCCCTCGTCCAAATCATTAATGTATATAGTAAATAGCTGTGGTCCCAGCACTGAGCCTTGCGGCACCCCACTAGTCACTGTCTGCCATCCTGAAAAGGACCCGTTCACTCCTACTCTTTGCTTCCTGTCTGCCAGCCAGTTCTCTATCCACATCAATACTGAACCACCAATACCGTGTGCTTTAAGTTTGTATACCAATCTCTTGTGTGGGACCTTGTCGAAAGCCTTCTGAAAGTCCAGATATAACACATCCACTGCTTCTCCCTTATCCACTCTACTAGTTACATCCTGAAAAAATTCAATAAGATTCGTCAGACATGATTTACCCTTCGTAAATCCATGCTGACTTTGTCCAATGATTTCACCACTTTCCAAATGCGCTGCTATCCCATCTTTAATAATTGACTCTAGCAGTTTCCCCACTACCGATGTTAGACTAACTGGTCTGTAATTCCCCGTTTTCTCTCTCCCTCCCTTTTTAAAAAGTGGGGTTACATTAGCTACCCTCCAATCCTCAGGAACTTCTCCAGAATCTAAAGAGTTTTGAAAAATTATCACTAAGGCATCTGCTATTTCTGGGGCTACTTCCTTAAGTACCCTGGGATGCAGCCTATCTGGCCCTGGGGATTTATCGGCCTTTAATCCATTCAATTTACCTAACACCACTTTCCGGCTAACCTGGATTTCACTCATTTCCTCCATCTCATTTGACCCGTGATCCCCTGCTACTTCCGGCAAATTATTTATGTCTTCCTTAGTGAAGACAGAACCAAAGTAGTTATTCAATTGGTCTGCCATGTCCTTGTTCCCCATGATCAATTCACCCGTTTCTGACTGCAAGTGACCTACATTTGTTTTAACTAATCTTTTGCGCTTCACATATCGATAAAAACTTTTGCAGTCAGTTTTTTATGTTTCTTGCCGGTTTTCTTTCATACTCCATTTTCCCTTTCCTAATTAAGCCCTTTGTCCTCCTCTGTTGTTCTCTGAATTTCTCCCAGTCCTCTGGTAGGCTGCTTTTTCTGGCTAATTTGTACGCTTCATCTTTTTCTTTGATACTATCCCTGATTTCCCTCGTTATCCACGGATGCGCCACCTTCCCTGATTTATTCTTTTGCCATACTGGGATGAACAATTGTTGTCTTTAAATGCCTTCCATTGCATATCCACCGTCAACCCTTCAAGAATCAATTGCCAGTCCATCTTGTCCAATTCACGTCTCATACCCTCAAAGTTACCTTTCTTTAAGTTCAGGACCCGTGTTTCTGAATTAACAATGTCACTCTCCATCCAAATGAAGAACTCAACCATATTATGATCACTCTTGCCCAAGGGGCCAGTACAACAAGGGTGCTAACTAACCCTTCCTCATTACTCAATATCCAGTCTAGAATAGCCTGCTCTCTCGTTGGTTCCTCCACATGTTGGTTTAGAAAACTATCCCGCATACATTCCAAGAAATCCTCTTCCTCAGCACCCCTGCCAATTTGATTCACCCAATCTATATGTAGATTGAAGTCACCCATTATAACGGTTTTACCTTCGTTGCACGCATTTCTAATTTCCTGTTTGATGCCATCCCCAACTCCACTACTACTGTTAGGTGGCCTGTACACAACACCCACTAGCGTTTTCTGCCCCTTAGTGTTTCGCAGCTCCACCCATATCGATTCCACATCCTCCAAGCTAATGTCCTTCCTTTCTATTGCGTTAATCTCCGCTCTAACCAGCAACGCTACCCCACCTCCTTTTCCTCTCTGTCTGTCCTTCCTGAATATTGAATATCCCTGGATGTTCAGCTCCCAGCCTTGGTCACCCTGGAGCCAAGTCTCCGTGATCCCAACTATATCATAATTATTAATAGCTATCTGCACATTCAACTCATCCACCTTATTACGAATGCTCCTCGCATTGAGACACAAAGCCTTCAGGCTTGTTTTTACAACATTCTTGGCCCTTTTACAATTATGTTGAAAAGTGGCCCTTTTAGATTTTTGCCCTGGATTTGTTTTCCTGCCACTTTTCACCTTGCTACCTATTGCTCCTATCCTCATTTTACACCCCTCTGTCTCTCTGCTCACACATTTAAGAAACCCTCCACTTCTTATTCTCCGTTTGTTATTTTTTTCTTCTTTCCTCCCTACGTGTTGCGTCTGACTGCTTCTCGTCTCTGCCTCCTGCCTCACAAACTATTTGAGTCCCAATGGCTGACAGATTATTGCAGATTTTTGCAGGTGGACACGCAATTAATTTACTTAGCCCCTGTTTCATGTAGGCAATCTATTATTGATCTAATTTATGAATGGATCGTGGTTCAGGAGCTTCTGAGCTGGTTGTTGCTCATCCTCCTTTTTAGAATAACATAATTCAGGCTGTTAAAAACCGGGAGTAGCTGCAATTTATCAAACTTTCATTCAACAGGGAAAGCAGTTTTATATTAGATGCGGCTAATGTTCCCTGATTATTCACAAATGACTAAATTGATTTCATCAATTATGAGAAACACTCGGGGGCCTTAAGGTTATCCGTTCCTTTGCTTTTAAAAGTAATGCATTTCAACAAAAGCTGATCATATCTCTGGGCAAGATAGACACAGAATGCTGGAGTAACTGAGCGGGACAGGCGGCGTCTATGGAGAGATGGAACGGGTGGCGTTTCATGTCGAAACCCTTCTGAGAATCAGGGGAGTGGGAGACACACATATTAGGAAGGGTAAGGTATGAAAACATAGAAGCAAAGAAAATAAGTGCAGGAGTAGGCCATTCGGCCCTTCGAGCCAGCACCGCCATTTAATGTGATCATGGCTGATCATCCCCAATCAGTACCCCGTTCCTGCCTTCTGCCCATATCCCCTGACTCCGCTATCTTTAAGAGCCCAATCTAGCTCTCTCTTGAAAGTATCCAGAGAACCGGCCTCCACCGCCCTCTGAGGCAGAGAATTCCACAGACTCACAACTCTCTGTGTGAAAAAGTGTTTTCTCATCTCCGTTCTAAATGGCTTACTCCTTGGCTAAATGGCTACAGGAAATATGTTTCCTGCCTAAAGTGTGTTCAAACCCTTAATAATCTTACATGTTTCAATAAGATCCCCTCTCATCCTTCTAAACTCCAGAGTATACAAGCCCAGCCGCTCCATTCTCTCAGCATATGACAGTCCCCCCATCCCGGGAATTAACCGTGTAAACCTACACTGCACTCCCTCAATAGCAAGAATGTCCTTCCTCAAATTAGGGGACCAAAACAGCACACAATACTCCAGGTGTGGTCTCACTAGGGCCGACTGTACAACTGCAGAAGGACCTCTTTCCTCCTATACTCAACTCCTCTTGTCGCCCGTGCTGCCTTTTACAGGAGTGTGCAGGTTGACAGAGCTAAACTAGGCTGGCAGGAAAACTGGGCTTTATTTTCTCCTTTGAGATATTTGATATAGGTTGCCCAAGTTATGATGGACAGTCAGGGCCTGTTAGAGTGCACTCAGGCCTCTCGCTCGTAGTCTGACCCTGATCACTACAATCATCATTTCTGCATCGATTTGTCTTGGGATTTTTACGCACCTGGTCATAAATTGTTCTGCTCGACCTATTTAATTAAATTCTTACACATGTGATTTTTTTTAATGGGATGCACTGATCAAAGCTTCCAGTCTCGAGCTGCGAGCCAACTCTGCCTGATCAGTTTCTGCCGATACGCCCCGTTCAGCAAACTATTGTGGTTCATTACACAAAAGCAGTGAGAGCAAGGATCAGATTACGCTTGTTAATCACACTGAACATTTATTGAGTGATACAGCGTGGAGACAGGCCCTTCAGCCCGACTTGCCCACCCCAGCCAACATGTCCCATCTACACTAGTCTACAGGGGAGTCGGGGGATATGGGGAGAAGGCAGGAACGGGGTACTGATTGTGGATGATCAGCCATGATCACATTGAATGGTGGTGCTGGCACGAAGGGCTGAACGGCCCACTCCTGCACCTGTTGTCGATTGTCTATTGTCCTACCTGCCTGCATTTGGCCCACACCTTTCTGAACCTGTCCTGCCCATGTACCTGTGCAATTGCTTCTTAAACTTTGCGTTGTACCTGCCTCAACTACAGCCTCCGGCAGCTCGTTCCATACACCCACTCTCTTTTTGTGTGAAAAAGATGCCCCTCAGATTCCTGTTAAACCTTTCCCCCATTCACCGTAAACCTATGTCCTCTGGCTCTCGATTCCCCTACTCTGGGCAAGGGACTCTGGCAAGGCGTCTGCCCAATCTATTCGCCTCATGAGTTGATACCCCTATATACTGTAAGACTAACTTGTCCCATGGAAGGGATATGGATGCATTCTGCTGAAGTTACCAGACATTTTATTGATGAATAACATGTGGAGAAATGCATTCAGGTCCTAGATCAGCACGGAGGCACAGCTGGTGGAGCTGCTGCCTTGCAGCGCCAGAGACCCGGGTTCGATCCTGACCTCGGGTGCTGGGCCTGTGTGTGTGTGTGGAGTTTGCACGCTCTCCCTGGGACAATAGACAATAGGTGCAGGAGTAGGCCATTTGGCCCTTCGAGCCAGCACCGCCATTCAATGTGATCATGGCTGATAATTCCCAATCAGTACCCGTTCCTGCCTTCTCCCCATATCCTCTGACTCCGCTATCTTTAAGAGCCCTATCTAGCTCTCTCTTGAAAGCATCCAGAGAACCGGCCTCCACCGCCCTATGAGGCAGAGAATTACACAGACTCTGTGAGAAAAAGTGTTTCATCGTCTCCGTTCTAAATGGCTTACTGCTTATTCTTGAACTGTGGCCCCTGGTTCTGGACTCCCCCAAAATCGGGAACATGTTTCCTGCCTCTAGCCTGTCCAACCCCTTAACAATCTTACATGTTTCAATGAGATCCCCTCTCATCCTTCTAAACTCCAGAGTGTACAAGCCCAGCCGCTCCATTCTCTCAGCATATGACAGTCCCGCCATCCCGGGAATTAACCTTGTAAACCTACGCTGCACTCCCTCAATAGCAAGAATGTTCTTCCTCAAATGAGGGGACCAAAACTGCACACAATACTCCAGGTGTGGTCTCACTAGGGCTCTGTACAACTGCAGGTGACCAGGTGGGTTTCCTCCGGGTGCACCGGTTTCCTCCCACGTCCCAAAGACGGGCGGGTTGGTAGATTCACAGACTTCTGTAAATTGCCTGTAGAGTGGATGCAAATGTGAGATAACATAGAACTAGTGCAAACCGGTGATCGATGGTTGGAGGGGACTCGATGGCGGACGGGGCCAGTTTCCACGCTGTATCTCTAAACTAAACTAAACTAAGCATCTTATTGAGAAATGCCGAATGCCAACAATAGGTGAAAAATCACCGACAACTGAATATCGAGTATTACATAGAAACATAGAAAACATAGAAATTAGGTGCAGGAGGTAGGCCATTTCAGCCCTTCGTGCACCGCCATTCAATATGATCATGGCTGATCATCCAACTCAGTATTCCGTAACCTGCCTTCTCTCCATACCCTCTGATCCCCTTAGCCACAAGGGCCACATCCAACTCACTCTTAAATATAGCCAATGAACTGGCCTCAACTACCCTCTGTGGCAGAGAGTTCCAGAGACTCACCACTCTCTGTGTGAAGAAAGTCTTTCTCATCTCGGTCTTAAAGGATTTCCCCCCTTATCCTTAAGCTGTGACCCCTTGTCCTGGACTTCCCCAACATCGGGAACAATCTTCCTGCATCTAAGCCTGTCCAACCCCTTAAGAATTTTTGTAAGTTTCTATAAAGATCCCCTCTTAATCTCCTAAATTCCAGAGAGTATAAACCGAGTCTATCCAGTCTTTCTTCATAAGACAGTCCTGACATCCCAGGAATCAGTCTGGTGAACCTTCTCTGCACTCCCTCTATGGCAATAATGTCCTTCCTCAGATTTGGAGACCAAAACTGCACGCAATACTCCAGGTGTGGTCTCACCAAGACCCTGTACAACTGAAGTAGAACCTCCCTGCTCCTGTACTCAAATCCTTTTGCTATGAAAGCTAACATACCATTCGCTTTTTTCACTGCCTGCTGCACCTGCATGCCTACTTTCAATGACTGGTGTACCATGACACCCAGGTCTCGCTGCATCTCCCCTTTTCCTAATCGGCCACCATTTAAATAATAGTCTGCTTTCTTGTTTTTGCCACCAAAGTGGATAACCTCACATTTATCCACATTATACTGCATCTGCCAAACATTTGCCCACTCACCCAGCCTATCCAAGTCACCTTGCAGTCTCCTAGCATCCTCCTCACAGCGAACACTGCCCCCCAGCTTAGTGTCATCCGCAAACTTGGAGATATTGCCTTCAATTCCCTCATCCAGATCATTAATATATATTGTAAATAGCTGGGGGTCCCAGCACTGAGCCCCTGCGTACAAGAGCAGCCCGGTGGCGCGGCCGGTGGAGTTGCTGCCTCACAGCACCAGCGACCTGGGTTCGATCCTGACTACGGGTGCTGTCTGTACGGAGTTTGTATGTTCTCCCTGTGACCTGTGTTGGTTTTCATCTGGGTGCTCCGGTTTTCTTCCGCACTCGAAAGACGTGCAGGTTTTGTCGGCTAATTGGCTTCAGTGAATTGTCCCTAGTGTGTTGGATAGTGTTAGTGTACGGGGCGATCGCTGGTCGACGCAGACTCGGTTCCAAGCTGTGCCTCTGAAGTCTAAAGTCTACTCCCTGGAACGGGATAATTCTACAAATGAGCATGAGATTTAGCATAGGTAGACAAAAATGCTGGAGAAACTCAGCAGGTGAGGCAGCATCTATGGAGCGAAGGAATAGGTGACGTTTCGGGTCACACACACACACACGCACGCTCTCACACGCACACACACACACACATACACACCACACGCACGCTCTCACACACACACACACACACATACACACAATGCACACGCACGCTCTCACACGCACACTCTCACACACACACATGCACGCCCCGCTCTCTCACACACACATACATACACACACGCACACTCTCACACACACACATGAACGCAACGCTCTCTCACACACACATACATACACACACGCACGCACGCTTTCACACATACACATACACACACACGCTCACACACACACGCACGCTCACACACGCACGTCTGAAGAAGGGTCTCGACCCGAAACGTCTCCCATTCCTTCTCTCCATAGACGCTGCCTGACCCGCTGAGTCACTCCAGCATTTTGTGTCTATCTTCAGTGTAAACCAGCTTCTGTAGTTCCTTACTACACGTACATACACACACGCGCGCACACACACGCCTACATACGTGGTTTTGCGCCTGGTACAACATGGAATAATCAATCAGTTCTAAACCTCAGTCACGCTCCAAAGATTATGCTTGGTCGGAGATTTTGAATGGAGCAGTACAAATTTCATCATATCGAGAATGGCACTTGAAATCAGTTGAAAGTACCGTTGTTAGAAATACCATTAAGACCCACAATTTGTTCAGAGTTCCCTGCCATTTCAAGCGATTTGCCTATGAATTGGTTGGTAAAACAAGAGGCTCTTTAGTCTCCAAGCACAAGATGCATAATTCAATGAGATAAATAAACGTGGCACTGCGGATCAAAGAAAGATCAGAGTAAACCTGTTATTGTAGCAGTCAAGTCTCTCTCCCTCTCAACAGTGTAATGGGCAGCACACAAGTGTGAATGGTACTTGAATTTGTAAGGGGAATTTTCTTTGTATACGAGATTGAACAAAGGCCCCGAACTGAAACGTCACCTATTCATGTTTTTCAGAGATGTTGCCTGACCCGCTGAGTTACTCCAGCACTTTGTGTCTTTTTACCTCCCCCCCCCCCCCCCCACACTTTAATTCTCCAAAAAGGAAGCAAGTCCTTATCCCTTCATTATGTTGCCATAGCATTTGAAAATACCACCAGCAATGAACAGTCCATCACAGGTAGACACAAAGTGCTGGAGTAGCATAATATTTATGTTAGAAGGGTCTCTACCTGAAACGTCGCCTATTTCCTTCGCTCCATAAATGCTGCCTCTCCCGCTGAGTTTCTCCAGCATTTTTGTCTACCTTCGATTTTTTTTCCAGCATCTGCAGTTCCTTCTTAAACAAGAACTGCAGGTGCTGCTTTTTCACCAAAGATAGACACCAAGTGCTGGAATAACTCAGCGGGTCAGGCAGCATCTCTGAAGAGAAAAAAAAAGGATTGTTGATCTTTTGGGTCGGGACCCTTCTTTACTCACCAGAACATCGCCCATCCTTTTTCTCTAGAGAAGTTTAGGTCTCCTAAGTGGGACAGGGGCTTTACTCCAGCATTTTGTGTCTATCTTCGATGTAACAATAATTACTGGTATCAAAGCGGAGACTGGAGATCAAAGACAGGAGCTTCATTGGGCTGCGTGCCTCAGTTACCACAGGACGTCCTACAGCATGCGGGATGAGAGTGGGAAACGTCTAAAGGAGAAGTGTGGGACAAGTGTTTTATACACTGTGGGTGGTGAGTGCCTGGAACACACAGCCGGGGGTGGTGGTCGAAGCAGATGTTAGTGGCATTCAAAAGACCTTTGGAGAGGCACAAGGAGATGCATGGAGTGATATGGGTTATGTGCGTATGGTCTTGGCATCAGGTTCGGCACAGACATTGTTGGCCGAAGGGGCCTGTTATGGTGTTATACTGTTCTCTGATCTATAAACAATAGGCAATAGGTGCAGGGGTAGGCCATTCGGCCCCTCGAGCCAGCACCGCCATACAATGTGATCATGGCTGATCATCCACAATCAGTACCCCGTTCCTGCCTTCTCCCCATATCCCCTGACTCCGCTGTCTTTAAGAGCCCTATCTAGCTCTCTTGAAAGCATCCAGAGAACCGGCCTCCACCACCCTCTGAGGCAGAGAATTCCACAGACTCACCACTCTCCATTCTAAATGCCTTACCCCTTATCGATAAACCCTTATTCTGGTTCTGGACTCCCCCAACATCAGGAACATGTTTCTCTAACTTCAGGTAGCCCCGGCATTCCCTCTCTCTCTCTATCTCTATCCCTCCCCCATCCAAGTTGCACTCTTAGAGCTAAAGGGATCAAGGGATATATGGGGAAAAGCAGGAAAAGGGGTACTGATTTTAGACTATTAGCCATGATCATATTAAATGGCGGTGCTGGCTCGAAGGGCCGAATGGCCTACCCCTGCACCTATCTTCTATGTTTCTATGTTTCTGTTTCCTTTATCAATTTTTGCATATCTTTCATTCATTGTTCTTTATCTCTCCACATCTTCGTCTATATCTCTCGTTTCCCTGATCCCTAACCAGTCCGAAGAAGGGTCTCGACCCGAAACGTCGCCCATTCCTTCTCTCCAGAGATGCTGCCTGTCCCCGCTGAGTTACTCCAGCATTTTGTGTCTGTCTAAAGTCCACGTAGAGATTGTTCCCAGCTGTTACCCGGCAACAGAACCACCCAACCAACAACCAGAGAGCAGTCCTGAACTACTATTTTTGATCGGACTTTACTTGCTTTTTCTTGCACTAAACATTATTCACGTTATTCCCTTTGTCACGTATCTGTACACTGTGGATGGCTCCATTGTAATCTTTTAGTTTAGTTTTGTTTTAGTTTAGAGATACAGCGCGGAGACAGGCCCTGTCGGCCCACCAGGTCCGCGCCGACCAGCGATCCCCGCACATTAACACCATCCTACACCCACTAGGGACAATTTTTTACATTTACCCAGCCAATTAACCTACAAACCTGTACATCTTTCTATCCCACTAGCTCGGAGAAAATCATGTCTTGACTTTCTATTGAGGAAGTGCTATTGAGGGATTCTTCCTATTGAGGGAGTGCAGCGTAGGTTTACAAGGTTAATTCCCGGGATGGCGGGACTGTCATATGCTGAGAGAATGGAGCGGCTGGGCTTGTTCACTCTGGAGTTTAGAAGGATGAGAGGGGATCTCATTGAAACATATAAGATTGTTAAGGGCTTGGACACGTTAGCGGCAGGAAACATGTTCCCAATGTTGGGGGAGTCCAGAACCAGGGGCCACAGTTTAAGAAATCCCCTAGCGGAGTCAGGGGATATGGGGAGAAGGCAGGAACGGGGTACTGATTAGGGATGATCACATTGAATGGCGGTGCTGGCTCGAAGGGCAGAATGGCCTCCTCCTGCACCTATTGTCTATAGTCTATTGTCTATTATTCAATTGGCTTCAGTTAGACGCTTGCTGCATTTTCCCCCGTGGTGTATAATTAGCCCCGGAGAGAAGGAAAATTGTCGAACATCCAGGTGTCCTCTGAGTGGCAGAGGTATTTACCGTTCACTCTGCCACCTGGCTGGGTCCCCTTTGATTTCGCAGTGAGCCGCAAAGAGAGCGAGGACTCTAATTAGCCCATTACCCGTGTTGCTCTTGAAACACAGAGAACAGGTACAGTAACAAGAGCAACGGGCGACCCTCGGGAACCGTTGTCCTTCTACGAAGAGTACAAAATCATGAGAGGGATAGATCGGGAAGATGCACACAGTCTCTTGCCCAGAGCAGGGGAATCGAGGACCAGAGGACATGGGTTCAAGGTGAAGGGGAAAAGATTTCATAGGTAACTTTTTCACACAAAAAGGGTGGTGGGTGAGTGGGTTAACCTTTGATGTCAGCACTGCCCTGTACCCGCTGGAGTTTAGAAAAAAATGAGGTGGGAAGCATTCAGAATAGTGAAAGGCTTGGATACACAATAGGCCATTCAGCCCTTCAAGCCAGCACCGCCATTCAATGTGATCATGGCTGATCATCCCCAATCAGTACCCCGTTCCTGCCTTCTCCCCATATCCCCTGACTCCGCTATCTTTAAGAGCCCTATCTAGCTCTCTCTTGAAAGCATCCAGAGAACCGGCCTCCACCGCCCTCTGAGGCAGAGAATTCCACAGACTCACCACTCTCTGTGTGAATACGTTTTTTTCCTCATCTCCATTCTAAATGGCTTACACCGTATTCTTAAACTGTGGCCCTTGGTTCTGGACTCCCCCAACATTGGGAATATGTTTCCTGCCTCTAGCGTGCCCAAACCCTTAATGATCTTATATGTTTCAATAAGATCCCCTCTCATCCTTCTAAATTCCAGAGTATACAAGCCCAGCCGCTCCATTCTATCAACATATGACAGTCCCGCCATCCCGGGTATTAACCTTGCGAACCTACGCTGCACTCCCTCAATAGCAAGAATGTCCTTCCTCAAATTAGGGGACCAAAACTGCACACAGTACTCCAGGTGTGGTCTCACTAGGGCCCTGTACGACTGCAGAAGGACCTCTTTGCTCCTCTTTGCTCTTTTGCATCAAAGTCATTTATAACAGTGGAGGCCCCAGCACAGATCCCTGTAGAATTCCACTGCTCGCAGCCCTCGATGCAGGATAACTCCCTCCATCGCAACCCTCCCGTCCTTCTATAGCTAAGCCAGTCAAACATCCAAAGTACCAAGTCACTGAGGTTCCCATGCATCTTAATGTCCAAGTTCAGCACAATGAGGTCGTTTATCAAACATTTAAGAAACATTTAACTGCAGATGCTGGAAAAATCGAAGGTAGACAAAAATGCTGGAGAAACTCAGCGGGTGAGGCAGCATCTCTGGAGCGAAGGAATAAGTGACGTTTCGGGTCGAGGCCCTTCTTCAGACTTTTGTGGGGGGCGGGGGGGGCGGGAAGCAGGGTCTCGACCCGAAACGTCACCTATTCCTTCGCTCCATAGTTTATCAAACAGATTATTAAAATCCATGTGGACAATATCCACTGCCTTCCCCTCATCAATCACCTTGGTTACCTCCTCAAAAAAAAACTCAATGAATTTGAGAAAGGACATTCTTGCTATTGAGGGAGTGCAGCGTAGGTTTACAAGGTTAATTCCCGGGATGGCGGGACTGTCATATGCTGAGAGAATGGAGCAGCTGGGCTTGTACACTCTGGGGTTTAGAAGGATGAGGGGGGATCTTATTGAAACATATAAGATTATTATTTTACTAGAATGTTTGCCTGGGATCCAGCAACTATGTTACAGAGAAAGGTTGAACAAGTTAGGTATTTATTCTTTGGAGCGGAGAAGGTTAAGGGGGGACTTGATTGAGGTCTTTAAAATGATGAAAGGGATAGACAGAGTTGACGTGGATAAGCTTTTCCCATTAAGGGTAGGGAAGATTCAAACAAGAGAGCATGACATGCGAATTAAGGGACGGAAGTTTAGGGGTAACGTGAGGGGGAACTTCTTTACTCAGAGGGTGGTGGCTGTGTGGAATGAGCTTCCAGCAGAAGTGGTGGAGGCAGGATCGATTTTAACATTTAAAAGTAAAGTGGATAGGTATATGGACGGGAAGGGAATGGAGGGGTATGGTCTGAGTGCAGGTAGATGGACTAGGGGAAAACAAATGGTCGGCACGGACTGGAAGGGCCGAGAGGGCCTGTTTCCGTGCTGTAATTGTTATATGGTTATATGGTTATTAAGGGTTTGGACACGCTAGAGGCAGGAAGCATGTTCCCGATGTTGGGGGAGTCCAGAACCAGGGGCCACAGTTTAAGAATAAGGAGTAAGCCATTTAGAATGGAGACGAGGTAACACTTTTTCTCACAGAGAGTGGTGAGTCTGTGGAATTCCCTGCCCCAGAGGGTGGTGGAGGCAGGTTCTCTGGATGCTTTCAAGAGAGAGCTAGATAGGCCTCTTAAAGATAGCGGAGTCAGGCGATATGCGGAGAAGGCAGGAACGGGGTACTGATTATGGATGATCAGCCATGATCACATTGAATGGCGGTGCTGGCTCGAAGGGCCGAATGGCCTATTGTCTATTGTCTATTATCAAATGGCCTAATTCTGTTCCTAGAACTTATGACACTTGTGAAACAAAGGAAGACAATTGGCTATTCTCCAGCCCTCCAGAAGCTTGCCCTTGTCAAGGCCTCTGCAATCTTCTCGTTTGCTTCCCTCAATCACCTGAGATGGATCCCATTGGCTCTGGCGATTTATCTGCCTCAATGCTCTTCAAGAGGCCCCCGTACTACCTCTTGCTTGATCACACACTGCCCTGGCTTATTAGTATTCTCCACACTGATCTCACTGTCCTCCATGTCCTTCTCCTTGGTGAATACAGATGCAAAGTACTCTCTCTCTCTCTCTCTCTCTCTCTAGCTCCATCTCCATCTCCACCGTCCCAGGCATTCAGAAATCCTCCAACATCTCCCTGAGGAGACGGCAACACCTATTATAAATGCTTTAAATCCAGCAGAGACTCCCCCGTCAGATCTTATTTGGCATTTTCTGACGGACATCTAACCACGCTCATGATGCTATAAAGATGCTAATTTCTGCTGGTGATTTGGACAGATCGTTCGTCTGCTGCCTAGTTCAAACATAGGAGTGTGGCTTGGCTGTGTTTACCACAGCTGAGATTTGCATGTCCATTTGAGATATGTATGCTCGCCGCCCAAACACAGAGCTGCGTGCGCTTCCGCAGTGTTACCATGGCGATCATTTAGTCTTCCAGGGTTTATTTCCAAATTATAGAGAAATATCAACGCTCACCCTTCGCAGGGTGGACCCAGAGAGAGTTAAATGTACTGCTGCACGCATCCTCATGGCCGGGGGATTAACATGTGTGATGATAGGAAATTAATCGTTGAACCCAGCTCTGATATTAGGCTAGCAGTTGTACAGGATGTGTAAAGATATTTGCAGCAAACATCCACGCATTAGTTGTTGCAGTGTTTTTGATGCATCATTCCAGCATAAGGTGTAGACACGACCAGTGAATCATTTTGTGGTGCAATATTCATCTTAGAAAGTTAATAATCCCTGTTCTGGTGGGAGTTCCAAACCTGCCCTCCCACCCAACTCCAGCCCTCGCCCGAGGCCCTTTTTGCTGTTGATGCAGAGTGATTGTAGCACAGTTATTCCACCTTGTGGGGTGCAGCCAAATCGGATTCCACATTTGCCCAACATCACCAGGCTTTGGTTTGTCCTTTTGCTTAGCTTCCATTCACTTGTTAACTGTTACCTTTTCACATCTCTCATTTCCCTCTCCTCTGACTCTCAGTCTGATGAAGCGTCTCGACCCGAATTGCCTCCTGTTCCTTCTCTCCAGAGATGCTTGCCTGACCCGCTGACTTACTCCAGTTTTTCCCGTCTATCTTCGGTGTACACCAGCATCTGCAGATGCTTCCCACACATGCAGGTAAAGTCTGTGTTTTTTTATTATAATACTCAGTGGCACAGCGGGTAGAGTTTCCACCTCACAACGCCAGAGACCCGGGTTCGATCCTGACTACGGGTGCTGTCTGTACAGAGTTTGCACGTTCTCACGATAACCGATTTAGGATTATCTCCGGGCGCTCCGGTTTCCTCCCACACTCCAAAGGCGTACAGGTTTGTAGATGGACACAAAAATGTTTGTAGGACGTGTAGGAAAGAACCGCAGATGCTAGTATATAACCGAAGATCGACACAGTGCTGGAGTAACTCAGCGGGTCAGGCAGCAACTCTGGAGAACATGGGTAGGTTCAAGATCCTTCTTCAAAGAAAGTGCAGTGTGGTCTTCAGGGTCACTACAAGCTACAACTTCATGTATAATATCCAGCAACACAGTAAATTGTACCAAAGATTTTTGTTGGGACATTTATCAGGTGGTATTTGACAATGCGCTGTTGCATTCACAATAGCGGTAACACTTCAAAAAGTACTTAATTGCCTGTAAAGCTCTTTGGGATGTCCCAAGATAGTGATAAAAGCTGAATATATGCAAATTCCCCCTTCCTAAAAATAAAACCAGGCCTGCAATCCTGTCACCGATGATTTACAGTTTGTTAAACGTCAAAGTGCTGATTTAAATTTGACAAGCGTGACCAAGCTTGAATGATGTAGCCCGAGATGGAGAATGACCTTCAGAGCTGCCTGCCTTTAACTAGCACTGCACAACTGATCCTGGGACTGGGGCAAAGGGCTTCATAAGTCTATATGTTCTCGGAGCAGAATTAGGCCATTCGGCCCATCATTCAACCGTGACTAATCTATCTTTCCCTCTCAACCCCATTTTCCTGCCAACTCCCCACAACCCCTGACGCCCTTAAGCCCCTGTCCCATTTACGTGTCCTTGGCACGCTAATTACACGACCTCGTGGTCGCGTTGAGCCGCGACGGTCCCGCGAAGGTTGCTCGCGACTTCATGCGTCCGCACAGCCGCCTGGAGCGCGGGACGTCATTTGAAGATGGACACAAAGTTCCGGAGTAACTCAGCGGGACCGGCAGCATCTCTAGAGAGAAGCAATGGGTGATGTTTCGGGTCGAGGCTCTTCTTCAGCCTGAAAGAAGGGTCTCGACCCGAAACATCACCCATTGCTTCTCTCCAGAGATGCTGCCGGTCCCGCTGAGTTACTCCTGCATTTTGTGTCTATCTTCAATTTTCTTGGCCCCGCTCTGGGAGTAGGAGTGGGGGCGGATCCGGACCGCAACGGCCGTGAGCCCCAGGCCGAGCTCGGCGATCGTTTGCCTGCTTCTGCTGCTGTTGGAGGTGAGACGTTGCGTCGCGCCGGGGTCTTGGGCCTGTCCCACTTTGGCCGTCTGTTACGTGACAGGCCGTTGGCGCGCGAAGATTTAGTTTGCTACAAAAATTTCCGAGCCCCGCGCAATGTCGCGCACAACTACATACCCCTCCGCGCTTCTCAGTGGGACCGGCCCCGCGCGGCCACACGATGCCCGTGCGCCTCAACGCGATCACGAGGTTGCGTAGTTTGCGTGCCAAGTGGGACAGGGCCTTTACTCACCATGAATTTGTCAATCTCCGCCTTTAAATCTTTCCCCTGACTGGTTAGCACGCAAAAAAAGCTTTTAACTGTGACAATAAACTAAACTGAATTGAATTAAAAACATCACTGCCCTGGCCTCCGCAGCCGTCTGTGGCAATGAATTCCCCACCCTCTGACTAGAGAGATTCCTCCTCATCTCCACTACCAAGAGGTAAAGGGGTGACGTGGTGTCCAGTATTTCTCCAGCACAGGATCACAGAGCACTACAACTTATCATTCCCACCACGGGCGCAGCGATAGAGTTGCTGCCAGACAGCGCCAGACACCCGGCTTCCATCCTGACCTCAGGTGCTGTCTGTACAGAGTTTGCACAGTTCTCCCTGTGACGCCATGGGATTTCTCCGGGTGCTCCGGTTTCCTCCCACACTCCAAAGACAAACAACTGTAGGTTAGTTGGCTTCTGTCAAATTGTAAACTCAATTCAATGCAATTCAATCTTTAATTGTCATTGTGCAGTGTACAATACAGAGACAACGAAATGCAGTTGATATCTCCGAAGGGCGAACTTACGAATAAACAAGTAATTGCGCAGTAGTATGAGTATATACATCTATACATATACAGCGGTATCTGTGCAATTTGCTGGTGATTGGATAGTCCGGGGGGGGGTGAGGGGTGGAGACAGGCAGTCATTGAGGGGCAGCGTTGAGAAGTGTGACAGCCGCAGGGAAGAAGCTGTTCTTGAGCCTGCTGGTCCGGCAGCGGAGGGACCTGTAGCGTCTCCCGGATGGGAGGAGGGTAAACAGTCTGTGGTTGGGGTGTGAGCTGTCCCTGGCGATGCTGTGCGCCCTGCGCAGGCATCGTTTACTATGGACAGACTCAAAGGAGGGGAGCGAGGAGCCTGTGATGCCACGTGCGTGCAGGACAGTGCTGGTGCACGGGGCGGTGGCTGGTCGGCGCGGACTCTGTGGGTCGAGAGGGCTGTGTTCCATGCTGTATCTCCAAACCATCCTAAACTGAATCTCAGGCATAGTCTAAAGAAAGGTAACTGAGCAGGTCAGGCAACATCTGCAGAGGGAATGGACAGGCGATGTTTCGGGTCGGGACCCTTCTGCCTGGCTCCCCCCCGATGTTGGCCGTTGTGGGCATGTTGGGCCGAAGGGTCTGTTTCCACGATGTATCACTCCATGACTGTGTACTTTATTTTGTCTGCACTGAAACACTATCTCTATACATATAAAACTCTGATCTTGGATGTGTATTTATTTGTGTTTGTGTGTTTGCGTGTAATCATATCTTTGCGAGAAAATGACGCGGTAACGGTAACATTTTTACATATTCCGGTAGAGATTCCCCCCGTGGATTTCAAAATCTCCTTATCTGAAAATGTCATGCTTTATTTCTCGAGTTATTACTGAAAATGTTCATAAAGCGGACAAAACTTTGAATTAAAGATGGCTGCCTTTCACTGGTGACGTCACCATGGGTCTGCTTGCTGCCGCCTTCCTCGCGCTGCGAGTGACCTCACCCCTCCGCCTCCGCCTCCACCTCGCCCTCCTCCCCCCCCCCAATATTCAAAAGATGCAGAAAGAACGAGCAAGTCGGGCCCTGCACTGAAGCCGCTGAACTTGCAGTCCTTTGGTCGCCGGCCACGTCCCCCTCGCTCGGGGACCTCGTGTCGGCGCGTGGTGGGGAGGTTGCTGCTGCAGACTCGACCTGGGCTGGAGCCGATCCTGGAGCTGGAGTGAGGGAGTGCTGCGTTCGGGAACCAGCCCTGCCCTGTGACGCCGCGCGCCATCTCTCTGTGCCTCTGCCCTTTCACCCACTCCCCCGGGCCTCTCTCCCACTCCCCCAGGCCTCTCTCCCACCCTCGCTCTCTCCCCCCCCCCTCTCACCCCCCCCTCTCCCCTCCCCTCCCCTCTCTCCTCTCTCTCCCCTCCTCTCTCTCCCCTCCCCTCCTCTCTCTCCCCCCCTCTCTCTCCCCCACCCCCTCTCTCCCCCTCTCTCCTCTCCTCTCTCGCCCCCTCTCTCTCTCCCCTCCCCCCCTCTCTCTCTCTCCCCTCTCCCCCCTCTCTCTCCCCCCCCCCCCTCTCTCCTCTCCCCCCTCTCCCTCTCCCCCCTCTCTCTCCCCCCTCTCTCCACCCCCCTCTCTTCCCCCCTCTCTCCCTCCCCTCTCGCCCCTCCTCTCTCTGCCCTCTCTCTCTATCCCCCCTCCCTCTGCCTCTCTAGATGCGCCTGCGAGTTGGGGGATATGTGTGAGTGGATAGGGTGGGGATGGGGTAAAAGGAGCGAATTAATTATATTAATATAATATCAAGAGGGGTGGTTAGTGTGTGTGACGCCGCAAGGCCCCCCCCCCGCAGCCGAGGGGACGGGACCCAACGGGTTCCACTTTGTCTAGTAACACTTAAAGATAGCGGAGTCAGGGGATATGGGGAGAAGGCAGGAACGGGGTACTGATTGGGGATGATCAGCCATGATCACATTGAATGGCGGTGCTGGCTCGAAGGGCCGAATGGCCTCCTCCTGCACCTATTGTCTATTGTCTATAAATGTACTCTGGTATTTCTCTCTGCTCATTTCCTGCTCATTACCATTAAAAAAAAGACACCAAGTGCTGGAGTAACTCGGCGGGTCAGGCAGCATCTCCGGAGAACATGGACAGGTGACGTTTCGGTTCAGGAGCCTTCTTCAGACTTCTAAACTCCAGCGTGTACAGGGCCAGAGCGATCAAAAGCAACTCATACGTCAACCCAGTCATTCCCGGGATCATTCGTGTAAACCTCCTCTGGACCCTCTCCAACGCCAGCACATCCTTCCTCAGATATGGGGCCCAACATAGTAAATTCTGCTGAGGATGCTCTTCAAATAGGCTGTCCCTTTAAGAATACAATGCAAGTTACGCATGAATCCTGAAAATCCCCACGTCTTGCCTACATCTTTCAGGTGCCCAGATCAGTGCTGTCAGCTAATTACTGCTCTCCGGTGACTAGCTAAATTTCCACCTGCATTGTTTCCATTCTGGAGGCTAACTAGGGAGCAGCCTGTGTTGGTTTGCTTGCTTGTGCCTCAGTAAAGACTGCTCTATGGTTTCCTTTCCTCTTAGGAACCATCGTGAAACATCATTGCGCAGACCCGAGTATGAAAAAGCAAAAAGGGTTTAGGTTTAAATTTATTATTGGTCACGTGTACCGAGGTACAGTGAAAAGCTTGTTATCGTGTGCTGTCCAGTCAACGTGTGTCTGAAGAAGGGTCTCGACCCAAAACATCACCCTTTCCTTCTCTCCAGAGATGCTGCCTGTCCCGCAGAGTTACTCCAGCATTTTGTGTCTATCTTTGGTTTAAACCAGCATCTGCTGTTCCTTCCTACAAATCGGAAAGACTATCCATGGTTACAACCAAGCATACAGGAAAATACAGGGAATAATGTTTAGTACAAGAGATAGTCCAGTAAAATCTGATTAAAGATAGTCTAAAGATCTCCAATGAGGTAGATGGGAGGTCAGGACCCCTCTGTAGTTGGTGATAGAATGTTCAGTTGCCTGATAGCAGCTGGAAAGAACCTGGCCCTGAATCTAGAGGTGTGCGTTTTCACAATTTTGTGCCTCTTGCCTGATGTGAGAGGGAAGAAGAGGGGGGTGGCCAGGGTGAGACTGGTCCTTGATTATGCTGGTGGCTTTATCAAGGCAGCGTGAGGTGTCGATGGGGTCAAAGGAAGGGAGGTTGGTTTGCATGATGGTCTGGGCTGCGTCCACATCTCTCTGCAGTTTCTTGCGGTCTTGGCTACTGTCTGTGTGGAGTTTGTACGTTCTCCCCCTGACCGTGTGGGTTTTCTCCGGGTGCTCCGGTTTCCTTTCACACTCCAAAGACATACAGGTTTGTAAGTTGACACAAGAAGCTGGAGGAACTCAGCGGGACAGGCAGCATCTCTGGAGAGTACGCAATGGGTGACGTTTCGGGTCGTGACGCTTCTTCAGACTTTTTAAGAATAAGGGGTAAGCCATTTAGAACGGAGACGAGGAAACACTTTTTCTCACAGAGAGTGGTGAGTCTGTGGAATTCTCTGCCTCAGAGGGCGGTGGAGGCAGGTTCTCTGGATGCTTTCAAGAGAGAGCTAGATAGGGCTCTTAAAAATAACGGAGTCAGGGGATATGAGGAGAAGGCAGGAACGGGGTACTGATTGTGGATGATCAGCCATGATCACATTGAATGGCGGTGCTGGCTCGAAGGGCTGAATGGCCTACTCCTGCACCTATTGTCTATTGTCTATTGTCAGACTAATTGGCTTCGATAAAAAATTGTAAATTGTCCCTAGTGTGTAGGTTAGTGAAAGTGTACGGGGATGGCTTGGTGGGGATGAAGGGCCAGTTCCCGCACTGTATCTCTAAACTAAACGGAACTAAATGACAGGTTCAGGCAGCTCTGGTTAAATGGTAGCAATATTAAATAATACTTCTGCTTCGGTATTTTCTAGGATAGCAGCTCAGCTGGCGTGACATAATTTGAGATTAAAAATGAGATATTTGCCTTTAAACTAAAAAAGAGAGATATTAAATTGAGTAATCACACTCAAAGAGGATAAAGCCTCTCTGGAAATGAATGTATTGCACCTGAGCTTTGTGGAGGCAGCCAGGAGAGGGGGAGCAGGGCAACACGGCTCACATTTAATCATGCATTCAAGAAAGGTGCAGCCCAGAGTGTGGGGAAGTAGTTGTTATACCTGCATTAGGCAGTGAGAGGGAAGAAGTCCAGGGTGTGCTGTAAACAAGCCACTTAATGTCAATGTTTAAGAAGGAACTGGAGATGCCAAAAAAATCGAAGGTAGACAAAAATGTTAGAGAAACTCAGCGGGGTGAGGCAGCATCTATGGAAGGAATGAATTGGAGGCATAGAAACATAGAAAATAGGTGCAGGAGGAGGCCTTTTGGCCCTTCGAGCCAGCACCGCCATTCATTGTGATCATGGCTGATCGTCCGCAATCAATAACCCGTGCCTGCCTTCTCCCCATATCCCTTGAATCCACTAGCCCCTAGAGCTCTATCTAAAGGCCCTGTCCCACGGTACGAGTTCATTCCACGAGTTCTCCTGAGTTTGCCCTGATTCGAACTCGGAGATTTACAGTAATGGCCACTCGTCGGTACTCGGGGCTCTCGTGGACATTTTTCATCGTGTTGAAAAATCTTCACAAATCTTCCCGTGCTTACCTGCCGTTAGCGAGTCTTCCCGAGTGCCTACCGTTAGCACTAAGAGACGTCCCCGAGCTCCGACATACCCGCTACGTTCATTCTCCGTGCTTACCACGAGTTTGATTTTTTTTAAACTCGGGAGGGCTCTTGGAATGAACTCGCACCGTGGGACAGGGCTGTAACTTTCTCTTAAATCCATCCGGTGATTTGGCCTCCACTGCCCTCTGTGGCAGGGAATTCCACAAATTCACAACTCTCTGGGTGAAAAAGTTTTTTCTCACCTCAGTCTTAAATGGCCTCCCCGTTTTTCTAAGGCTGTGGCCCCTGGTTTCTAAGACTGAAGAAGAGTCTTTAGAAGGGTCTCGAAACTGAAACGTCGCCTATTCCTTCGCTCCATAGCTGCTGCCTCACCCGCTGAGTTTCTCCAGCATTTTTGCCCTCATTATCAATGGTTTGTAAAATTATGGAAATATCACTCTAACAGGGAGATTTTTTTTAATGCAAAAACACTATGAGGAGAGGTCATCACGGTTTTAAAAGGAAAAGTCTTTCTTAACCAGCCTCAATGAATTCTTTGCCTCTTCACCGTGAACTACTTCATGGTGAAGAACCAACACCACAGAGTAGTTCAAGATATGCAAGAATGGACTGCAGAAGCTGGATTAAACCGAAGAGCTGGAGTAACTCAGCGGGTTGGACAGCATCTCAATCTGAGCCGCTGAGTTCCTCCAGCTTTTTGTGTCTAACCTTGGAGTAGTTCAGCGGTTGTGAAGCATCTACTGTAAGTTCCGAAGTGAAGATAGACACAAAATGTCGGAGTAACAGGCATGGGAGGGGGAGTTGAAGTGCTGAGCCACAGGGAGATCAGGTTGGTTAATGCGGACCGAGCGGAGGTGTCATCTAGAGTAGAGGATGCAATAGATGAGGTTGGAGGAGGTGCAGGTGAACCTTTGTCGCACCTGGAACGACTGCTTCGGTCCCTGAATGGAGTCGACGGGGGAGGTAAAGCGCCAAGTGTAGCATCTCTTGCGGTTGCAAGGGAACCGCAAGAGATGCGGTCCTCCTCCAACCTCATCTATTGCATCCTCTACTCTAGATGTCAGCTGATCTACATCGGTGAGACCCAGCGTAGGCCAACACCTCCGCTCGGTCCGCATTAACCAACCTGATCTCCCTGTGGCTCAGCACTTCAACTCCCCCTCCCATTCCGAATCCGACCTCTCTGTCCTGGGCCTCCTCCATTGCCAGAGTGAGCACCACCGGAAACTGGAGGAGCTGCACCTCATATTCCGCTTGGGCAGTCTGCATCCCGGTGGCCTGAACATTGACTTCTCCAATTACTGGTAGCCCTTGCTGTCTCCTTCTCGTCTCCTCCCCTTCTCAGCTCTCCCCCAGCCCTCTGGCTCCACCTTTTCCTCTCTTCTTCCCGCCCCCCCCCCTCCCCCCCCAAACCCCCACCCTGCATTTTGTCAGTCTATTGTCTAAGAAGGGTCTCGACCCTGGAACGTCACCCATTCCTTCTCTCCAGAGATGCCACTTGTCCCGCTGAGTTACTCCAGCATTTTGTGAATATCTTTTTGTACACACTGCAGTCTTTGGAAGCCCACGTCTGTCTTATCCCTAAACCATAGCTTCTATGGTCTTTGAGCATCACACTTAAATCTGTCAACAGGGATCAGGAATGCCAGGTACGGTACATAAGGATCACAAGGTTTTGCTCTTCACCTCGTGGATTTTTATTAGGTCATTGCTCTCGCCTCTCCTTTCAAGATGAGTGAGACAGTGATCAGTCTATGTTTAAGAAAGAACTGCAGATGCTGGAGAAACCGAAGGTAGACAATAATACTGGAGAAACTCAGCGGGTGATGCAACATCGATGGAGCGAAGGAAATAGGTGACGTTTTGGGTCGAGACCCTTCTTCAGACTGATGTGGGTGGGGGGGGGGGGGGAAAGAAAGAAACAGGGGGAGACAGTGGGCTGTGGGAGAGCTGGGAAGGGGAGGTGGCCCACACCACTTTGATCAGTGATCAGTCTATGGTCACAGTCCTCCTTTCATTATAGTGTTTTTTTTTTTTTTTTGCAGTGTCTCTCACTTTACCCTTTCTTTTAAGCATTGTAGGTTGCCTGTTACTGAATTTGAAGTTCTTGTCCTATAACATAAGTATGCACGGGGGCGCAGCGGTAGAGCTGCGCCTCACCGCGCCAGAGGCCCGGGTTCGATCCTGACTACGGGTGCTTGTCTGCACAGAGTTCGTACGTTCTCCCCGTGACCTGCGTGGGTTTTCATCAGCGCCCCTCATCAGTAAGATTGAACATAGAACAGTACAGCACAGGATCAGGCCCTTCAGCCCACAACATCACGATGCCAAGTTAAACTAATCCCCTCTGCCTCACATGACGGACATCCCTCCTTTCCCTGCTTAACCATGCGCGTATCTGAAAGTCTCGTAATGCCACTATCATATCTGTCTCTACCACCACCACCCTTGGCAGCTTGTTCCAGGTACGCATCACCCGCTGTGTAAAAAACTTGCCCTTCATTTCTCCTCTAAACTTCGCCCCACTCACCTTAAAGCTATGCCCTTAAAGATTACTTTCAGGCTCAATAAGGTGCTGGTCGGGCCGCATTTGGAATATTGTGAGCAATTTGAACTTCTCTTCCTCACCGCACCAGAGCCCCGGGTTCGGCTCTGTCCTGGGGCTCTGTCTGCACAGAGTTGGCTCCTTCTCTCCCTGTGACTGCGTGGGTTTTCCTCTGGGTGCTCCGGTTTCCTCCCACATCCCAAAGACGTGCAGGATTGGCCCCACTGTAAATAGCCACAGGTGTGTAGGATGCGACACGCAACATAGAACTGGAGTACGGGTGATCGATGGGATGGTCGGCACAAACACGGTGGGCTTAGTTTAGTTTAGAGATATGAATCTCTAAACTATGTTGTATCTGCGAACTAAACTGAATTGAACTGATGATTTGAACATTGGAATTGTAGGTTAATTGGTTTCTGTAAATTGCCCCAAGGTTCTGATTGGGGATGATCAGCCATAATCACATTGAATGGCGGTGCTGGCTCGAAGGGCCGAATGGCCTCCTCCTGCACCTATTGTCTATTGTGTTGGTTGCGAAACTGGGATAATATATAACTTGTGTAACGTTGCTCAATGTTTGTGTGGAGCTGGTGGGCCAAAGGGCCTGTTTCCATGCTGTATCTCTAAAGTAAACCAGACCAAACTAAACCTAACTAAATGTAACCAAACTAAACTTTTCTCTTGTTTAAGAAAGAACTGCAGATGCTGGAAAAATCAAAGGCAGATAAAAATGGTGGAGAAACTCAGCGGGTGAGGCAGCATCTCTGGAGCGAAGGAATAGGTGACGTTTCGGGTCGAGGATCTCGACTCGATGCTGCCTCACCCGCTGAGTTTCTCCAGCAGTTTTATCTACCTTTCTCTTGATTAGTACGGGTATCAGAGGTTATGGGGAGAAGGCAGGAGGATAGTGCTGGAAGAGATAGAATCAGCCATGATTGAATGGTGGAGTAGATTTGAAGGCCGAATAGCCTAATCTTGCTTCTATCACCTATGATCTTATGATCTAAACTAATCTAAACCTAACCTCGCTGAACTAAACTAAATCAAAGCAAACTGAACGGCTTTGGAACATTTGGCGGCACGAAACGCACTCTGTGAACGTGGGTTGTTGCTGTTGCTGACTGGAATAGCAAGGCGACAGGTGTATTTGGCTAAATTTGTCAGTGAGCATATGGGCCTGTTGCTCTTCAGCGTTTGGCAGTGCAGCTTCCTGTGAGCAAGTTGCCAGACACAAGGTAAATGTTGCCCGTGATCATCAATACGACGTTGGACTTGGCACCGTCGGGCTCGGTGAATGACCATTGGCAGGGAGGCACGATTATCAAAGAAGATTCAAAGTGCAGGAGGAATGAGTGAAGGAATAGTTTATCGTCACACGTGACAAGTCACAGTGAAATTCTTTGCTTGCATGCCCAAGGTATGCAAAGAGTCGCCACCTAAAGGGCGCTGACAAGGGTACAAAGTATCAGCGCCAGATCCACCCTTGACCTTCCCCCCTTCCCCCCCCCCCCACTCCGGGTCCTCCATTGCCCCCCCCCCCCCCTCACTGCGGTCCCCCTCCACGCGGGGCCCACCATTGACCCCACCCTTAGCAGCGGCATCCACATTCCCACGTGGTCCGTCCACTTCCGTCGCTCAGCGCCATCATCGGCCGCCGCGCCGCCCTCTCCACTAACGCCGCCGGGTCATCTCCATACTCGTCCGTGGCGGCGACCCGGGTCCCCGGCCGCCAGCCCCGTCGACCCACGAAGCTCCAGCCTCGGCTTCCCCGCGGCCCGCCGAGTGGCGCCTGGAGCCTCTGAAGCCTCTACACTGTGGAGTTTAGAAGGATGAGAGGGTATCTCATTGAAACAGATAAGATTGTTAAGCGCTTGGACACGCTAGAGGCAGGAAACATGTTCCCGATGTTGGGAGAGTCCAGAACCAGGGGCCACAGTTTAAGAATAAGGAGTAAGCCATTTAGAACAGAGACGAGGAAACACTTTTTCACCCAGAGAGTGGTGAGTCTGTGGAATTCTCTGCCTCAGAGGGCGGTGGAGGCCGGTTCTCTGGATACGTTCAAGAGAGAGCTAGATAGGGCTCTTAAAGATAGCAGAGTCGGGATATGGGGAGAAGGCAGGAACGGGGTACTGATTGGGGATGATCAGCCATGATCACATTGAATGGCGGTGCTGGCTCGAAGGGCCGAATGGCCTCCTCCTGCACCTATTGTCTATTGTCTATTGTCTAAGCCTCCGTTCACAGGTGTTGGCGGCGGCGTGCTGTAAAAACGCACAGTGCTGGTGTACCTCAGCGGATCCTGCCACACGTTTAGTCCTAGTTTAGTGATGCCGCGCGGAAACAGGCCCCTTCGGCCTAGCGAGCCCGCGCCGACCACCTCAGACCACGGATCTAAAACGTTGATCTTTGAACAATGCTGGCAGGCAGACAACAGCTTGTGTTAAAGACCCCGGCCCCACCCTGCCCCTCTCCCTTTATGTTCACCCTCCCTCCCTCCCTCCCTCCCTCCCTCCCTCCCTCCCTGCCGCCTTGTGTCATTGTAGACTTATCCAGATGGTGCTGCAGTCTAATGGGTTCTGTTTCACGGGTCAGTCAGGAAGAAGCAAGGTTGTGATTACAATCAGGTAGCAGAGCTGCCTCCCCCGGGGACTGCCTTCTGTCATAGTAACGGTCGTTTCCACACACCACCATCGTTATCCCATCTCTGGTGGAAGCCAGATGGGGCAGTCAGCCCCGCATACCTGCGTCTGTCTTGCAAATGTTACTTCCAGCAGGCTTGTTTTAAGTGAAAGGGGCAGCGATACAAAGTGCTGGTTTAGAATGTGTTCTCTTTAAATGACCTTTAAGGGCCTGTCCCACTTGGGAGTCATTTACGCGGCATCATTTGCGCGTCACGACGTCACGTTATGCGCGCGTGGTGACGTAGGCAGACACGCGCGGCGCCCCAGGATTTTGGGACGTACAAAATCTTCGCATGCCATCTGCGTGACGCGCAAATGACGCCCAAGAGGGACAGGCCCTTTATGTTGTACAGGGCCCCAGAGAGACCACACCTGGAGTATTGTGTGCAGTTTTGGTCCCCTAATTTGAGGAAGGACATTCTTGCTAATGATGGAGTGCAGCGTAGGTTTACAAGGTTAATTCCCGGGATGGCGGGACTGTCGTATGCTGAGAGAATGGAGCGGCTGGGCTTGTACACTCTGGAGTTTAGAAGGATGAGGGGGGATCGTATTGAAACATATAAGATTATTAAGGGTTTGGACACGTTAGAGGCAGGAAACATGTTCCCGGTGTTGGGGGAGTCCAGAACCAGGGGCCACAGTTTAAGAATAAAGAGTAAGCCATTTAGAATGGAGATGAAGTAACACTTTTTCACACAGAGAGTTGTGAGTCTGTGGAATTCTCTGCCTCTGAGGGCGGTGGAGGCTTGTTCTCTGGATACTTTCAAGAGAGAGCTAGATGGGGCTCATAAAGATAGCGGAGTCAGAGGATATGGGGAGAAGGCAGGAACGGGGTACTGATTGGGGATGATCAGCCATGATCACATTGAATGGCGGTGCTGGCTCGAAGGGCTGAATGGCCTACTCCTGCACCTATTGTCTATTGTCTATTGTCTAAATTGAAGAGTTTGAACGGCAGTAAGCAACTATTCTTCCCTCCCTTATGCTCCTGCTTCCTCTGTCCTTTCGAAGAATGAGAGGTGATCTTTATCGTTTAGTTTCGAGATACAGCCTGGAAACAGGTCCGTTGGCTCAGCAAGTCCGCACACTGGCACTATCCTACACTCTACGGACAATTTACAGTTTTACCAGGGCAATTAACCTACAAACCCGCACGTCTTTGGTGTGTGGGTGGAAAACCGAAGATTCCCGGCGAAAACCCACGCAGGTCACGGGGAGGACGTACCAACTCCGCACGAACAGCACCCGTAGTCAGGATCGAACCCGGGTCTCTGGCGCTGTGAGGCAGCAACTCTACCGCTGCGCCACCGTGCCGCCTCGAGAATCTTTATGGGTCGGGATGTGGAGGATAAGAGTCAGGAATTCATCATGGATGGTGATCAGCCAATGGGTCAATGGTACATGTGCAGGAAGGAACTACAGATGCTGGTTTCAACCAAAGTTAGACACAAAATGCTGGAGTCACTCAGCGGGTCCCATTCCCACACTGACCTTTCTGTCCTGGGCCTCCTCCACTGTCAGAGTGAGGCCCAGCGCAGATTGAAGGAGCAGCGCCTCATATTCCGCTTGGGCAGCTCACACCCCAGCGTTATGAACATTGATTTCTCTCTCATTTGTTCTACACCTCTCTATATTGCCGCCGAGATCTCTCGCTTCCCGTTCCAATGATACTCCATCACGAGTACAGTGAAATTCCTTTCTTGAACGCACTTCAGTCGCGATCTTCGGCCAACAACAGTGGTGTGTTTGACGAACTGTTTTTAGCAACCCTTGTGCGCCAGAGTCTCATTAACAAAATTGTCAGGTGTGTGGCTGTCAGCCATTGCCTATTAGCACACTGCTAGTTGATTTGATGTTGCAAGCGTTGCCAGGTCTGATCGAGATACAGCTGCCCACACGAAGCACAACATGGGCATGAAGGGTGGATCTGCATTGTGCGGAGGATTTTTTTAAACTATAGATTTAACAGCCCATACATCCAAATGTGCAGTAAAAACGTATATATACAGTACATTCAGGTTTAGGTTTAGCAGCGAGTCCGATCCGACTAGCGATCCCCGCACATTAACACTACCCTCCACACACTGGGGAAATTTGAGATTTATACCAAGCCAATTAACCTACAAACCTGTCCATCTTTGGAGTGTGGGAGGAAACCAAAGTCATCGAGTGAAACAATGTGGAAACGGGCCCTTCGGCCCAAGTTGCCCACATGGTCCAACATGTCCCAGCTACACCAGTCCCACCTGCCCGCGTTTGGCCCGTATCCCTCCAAACCTGTCCTATCCATGTAACTCTTTATCTGTTTCTTAAACGTTGGGATAGTCCCTGCCTCAACCACCTCCTCTGGCAGCTTGTTCCATACACCCGCCGCCCGGGAGAAAACTCACGCAGGTCACGGGGAGAACGTACAAACTGTGTACAGACAGCACCCGTAGTCAGGATCGAACCCGGGTCTCCGGTGCTGTGAGGCAGTTGCTCTACCACTGCGCCACCGTGCAGCCCTATATATTTGGGTTTATTTTTGTCACGTATTGAGGTACAGTGTAATCGGGATGGCGGGCCTGTCATATGCCGAGAGAATGGAGCGGCTGGGCTTGTATACTCTGGAGTTTAGAAGGATGAGAGGGGATCTTATTGAAACATATAATATTATTAAGGGTTTGGACACGCTAGAGGCAGGAAACATGTTCCCAATGTTGGGGGGAGTCCAGAACCAGGGGCCACTGTTTGAGAATAAGGGGTAAGCCATTTAGAACGGAGACGGGGAAACATTTTTTCACCCAGAGAGTGGTGAGTCTGTGGAATTCTCTGCCTCAGAGGGCGGCGGAGGCCGGTTCTCTGGATACTTTCAAGAGAGAGCTAGATAGGGCTCTTAAAGATAGCGGAGTCAGGGGATATGGGGAGAAGGCAGGAACGGGGTACTGATTGGGGATGATCAGCCATGATCACATTGAATGGCGGTGCTGGCTCTTAATGCCGAATGGCCTACTCCTGCACCTATTGTCTGTCTAAAACCTTGTTTTGCATGCTATCCAAACAGATCAGATATACCATATGTAATGTAGATACAATCAGTTCAAACTCAAGTACAATAGATAAAACAAAGAGGTGCAGAATATAGATCTCAGCAAGGTAATGCACCAGTTCCACAGACAAATTCAGTGGGGCAGAGGTGAATCGGACAGTACCCTCACCCATACACTAGTTCCATCCCACACACTAGCCAACTAACCTACAGACCTGCACGTCTTTGGGTTGTGGGAGGAAACCAGAGCACCCGGAGCAAACCCAGGTGGTCACGGGGAGAGCGTGCAAACTCCGTACAGGCAGCACCGGTAGTCAGGATCGAACCGGGGTCCCTGGCGCTATGAGGCAGCAACTCTGCCGCTGCGCCGCCGTGGCCACCCGATAGTGGACAGGAAGGAGGCTGCCCTGAAGGAACAGCAGTGAAGTTAGTGGAGATGGAAGATTGTGTGCGGGGCATTGCCAGATGGAATATAATCCGACAGTGCAAGGTGTGCATTCTATGAAGTCAAACAGGGATAGGACACATAGAGTTAAAGGTAGGGTGCAAAGGAATGATTGTTGACTTGCCTACCTTGTGACACAGGGACATGCCGAACTTCTTAAGCCTTCTACGGAAGTAGAAGTGTTGGTGTGCTGAGTGCTTATGTATACTGGTGCTTGTGCTGAACTGTGTAAACTGAATTTCACTGTACCTCGGTAGAATAGAAAATAGATGCAAGAGTAGGCCATTCGGCCCTTCGAGCCAGCACTGCCATTCAATGTGATCATGGCTGATCACCCTTTTCCAGCCTTCTCTCCATATCCCTTGACTCCGCTATCTTTAAGAGCTCTATCTAACTCCCTCTTGAAGGCATCCAGAGAATTGGCCTCCACTGCCCTCTGGGGCAGAGAAATCCACAGAGTCACATTTCTCTGGGTGAAAAGGCACACGTGACAAATATAGTACCATACCGTACCGTACCATAGCCTCTGCTTGGACGAGGCCATTGCTTGCCAAGCAACTGCAACACTGTCAATATCGGTGAGGAACCTGCTGCTGCGACCATACATACTGCAGTACCACTGCGAGGTCGCGCTGCAAAATTACCCTGCAGATTTGCTTCTGAATCGCCATCATAGCAATTTAGTGTCTGTGTGTCTGCTTGATGAAGAGAGAGTCATTAAAAACCCATCAGGCTAAGATTGTTGTGGGTCAGTGTCCCATCGGTCTATCCCCGAACACACACGGCGCAATAGTCCCCGATATGGGAAGATAATGGAAGACGTGCATCGCAAGGAGCTTCTTTTGCGAGGATGTCGCCAGGACTCAAGGGCCTGAGCTACAGGGAGAGGTCGAGCGGGCTAGGACTCTGTTCCTTGGAGCGCTGGAGGATGAGAGGGGGGATCTTATAGAGGTGGACAAAATCATGAGAGGATTAGATCGGGTAGGCGCACAGAGTCTCTTGCCCAGAGTAGGGGAATCGAGAACTGGAGGACACAGTTTAGTTTAGTCTAGAGATACGGCATGGAAACAGGCCCTTCGGCCCACCGAGTGTCGTGCCGACCAGCGATCACCCCGTACACTTGGGACAATTTACAATTTTTACCGAAGCCAAATAACCTACTAACGTGTTTGTCTTTGGCGTATGGGAGGAAACCGGAGCACCCGGAGAAATCCCACAGGGAATATCGCATATTCAGACAGGTACGTGGATAGCATAGGTCCGTACACAGATACCGACACAAAGTGCTGGAGATAACTCAACAGGGCAGGCAGCATCTCCGGAGAACATGGATAGGTCCCTGTAATGTCACCCAATGATTCAGAGATCAATAAGGTATCACTGAATCATGAGGTGACGTTTCGAGTCAAGACCCTTGTTCTGACTAAAGGTCCCAACCCAAAACGTCACCTATCCATGTTCTCCAAGGATGCAGCCTGACCCGCTGAGTTCCTCCAGCACTTGGTGCCTCCCCAGCAGGGAAGAAGGAATCTGACGGTTCAGAGAGGCGCTCCTTCAGTGGCCAGTCCTTGTTCTTGTGTTGACCGCTGCACCTTTACTTTGTTGCAGGGAAGTGGATCGGGACTCGGACGGTCGCGTCAGCTTCAGGGACTTTGAGATGGTGACGGGCCACCAGTAGGAAGGCGATGAAGGCTGGAGTGAGGACAAGGACTTCAACCCCCGACCCGATTGTTTCTGTAATTCCAGTTCGATGTGTGTGTGTGTGTGTGTGCGACTGAGCCCCGAACGGTCGTGTTTAGCAGGGGAGGGTCACTTCCGCAAAGTCTATTGTGGTGAATCGTGCCTCCATCCAAATTGGCCCCCACCAACATGTGCTGTGAGAGTGTGGGCCTCATTAGCTCCCGGACATGTGGACCCTTGGCCTACTCTATGACCGATCTTCAAACAGCACTTTGTGACTTTGTTTCAAAATAAAGAGTCACTCCAGCACCGTGTCTCTTTTTGTTTGTAAACCAGTACCTGCTGCTCCTTGTGCCTGCGGGGAAGAGTAGCCGAGCGGCGCGGCCGGTAGAGTTGCTGTCTCGCAGCGCCATCGTCCCAAGTTCGATCCTGACCTCAGGTGCTACCTGCGCGGAGTTTGCACGTTCTCCCTGTGACCGCGTGGGTTTCCCACCGGGTGCTCCAGTTTCCTCCCACATCCCAACACAGGTAGGTTTGTAGGTTAATTGGCCCTCGATAAAATTTCCCCTTGTGTTTAGGTAGTGGATGAGAAGGTGGGATGACAATGAACTAGTGTGAACGGGTAATCGATGGCTGGCGTGGCTCGGTGGGCCAAAGGGCCTGTTCCCTACTGTATCTCTAAAGATAAAACCCAAAACAAATATAGAACAGGCACCCTCTTTAGACCCTACGGCTTTCTCTCTATCCCCATCCCTCCCCCTCCATCCCTCCCCCATCCCAGTTTGAATACCAACATTGAAATCTTTGAAATTTTCACAAAACTGTTTAAAATAAAAATGACACTAAAGCCAGAATGGATTATTTTCGGAATGACAGAAGGTAGTTCGGAATTAAATGCGCATCAAAAGAATTTATTTGATTGCGGCTTAATAATAGGAAAAAAACTAATCTTAAAATTCTGGAAAAATGCTCATATACCAACATTAAATATGTGGATTTCAACTATGTTTGAAACACTACATCTGGAAGATATGTGACTCCGCCTGGCAGGAACATCAGATTGTTTCTATCAGACGTGGTCTGCATTTATAGAATTACTACAAAGATAGGGTGCAGGGGTACCTCGCGCCTTGGTAGGGGGGGATGAAAAACTATGGAGGTGGTGGATTCCTTTTGCGTGATATATATAACAGAGTAACTGGCTTTTTTGCTTTTCTTTTCCTTTTCCTTTTTTTTAGGGTCTATCTCTTAACCCCCTTTCTCTAATTCTTTGACCAAGGGTTTCTTCTCCCCTTTGGCACGCTCTTTCACTATCACAACTCTTTTCACCTATTTCACTCTCTTTCTTTCTATTCTTTTTCTTTAAAAGCCATAAAATTATGGGGTACAATGATTGTAACAATATATATGTGATGTACGTTGATGTATTTGCCTTAATAAATAAAAATATAAAATAAAATAAAATAATTGAATTTTTGGCTAAAAAAGTTTTTGATAAATAGATAGTTAGATAGATAGATAGATAGATAGATAGATAGATAGATAGATAGATAGATAGATAGATAGATAGATAGATAGATAGATAGATAGATAGATAGATAGATAAAAATTATGAATAGGTAGATAGATAGATAGATAGATAGATAGATAGATAGATAGATAGATAGATAGATAGGTAGAAAGAGAGAAAAAGAAAGAGAAAGCAGGATGTGAACTTGTTTAAGAAGAAACTGTAGATGCTGGAAAAATCGAAGGTCGACAAAAATGCTTGAGTAATTCAGCGGGTGAAGCAGTATCTATGGAGCGAAGGAATAGGTGACGTTTAGGGTGGAGACCGTTCTTCAGGCTGTGAATTTGGTCAGTATCTCTCATATCTGTGTAAATCCTTGGATCGCTTTTGTTTGTCGTTTCCCGGTCGCAAGGTTTCGTTTTTTTTTTGTGTTTTTCAGGAAAAGAAAATTAAATTTCTGTGTGCGTACGCTTGGATTTTCTCTCCTTGTTTTTAAACCCCTTCTCCTGTGGCATCAGATGACCTCTCATACACACAGCATGCACAGTCTCTTCCCACATAACATAGAGCAAGGAAACTGACCCTTCGGTCTTTAGTTTGGTTTACAGAGATACAGCTTGGGCGCACCGAGTCCGCACCCACCAGTTCACTAGTCCTACCCTGCACAGTATGGGGGCAATCTGCAGAAGCCAGTTAACTTACAAACCTGCACATTTGGAATGTGGAAGGAAAGCAGAGTAGGAAAGTGGCGGCGCTGCCCTGGCTGCAGCGGCTCGCCTGCAGTCTGTCTGTTTTTCTTTTTATTTGTTGTTTTCTTGTCCTGTTTTTAGCGTTAGTTTGAGTTATTATGTAGTGTATGTGTGTGGGAGGGGTGGGAAAAACGTTCTTAGTCTCTTCCTTTTGGGGGGACGCGACTTTTCTTGTCGTATCCCCCGTCTCCGTCTCCGTCTGCGCTGAGGCCTATCGCGGAGCTGGCGGCCTCCAACTCTTAACTGCGACCGCTCCGGAGGCAGAGCCAGCCAGGACTTACCAGCGCGGGGCTGGCCGACTTCGGGGCTGCGGCGGGTTCCGGCGTTCCGGCGGCCCGACTTTCCGGCGGCGGCGGCGACTTCGGAGGCCCGGCCGCCGGGCCCAGTGGACGACATCGTCGGGAGCTCGCAGGTCACAGGTTGGTGACCTGTTTTTCCGGAGCTCCCGCGGCAACAGCTGCGTCCGCTGGACTGGAGGGCGGCAGCTTCGACCGCCCCGGGCCGCGGAGTTGAACCGGCCCGCTCGCGGAGCGCGGTTCACCCGCGGGACTTATTTACATCACCCGGTGCGGTCACGGCATCGGAGGCCCGGGTCGCCTCAGCGCAGAGAAAGAGGAAGAGGAAGAAGGGAAGAGACAAAGACAGGATTTTTGCCTTCCATCACAGTGAGGAGGTGTCTGGTGAACTCACTGTGGTGGATGTTAAATATGTGATTATTGTGTGTTTTTGTTATTTACTATATGTATGACTGCAGGCAACAAAATTTCGTTCAGACCGCAAAGTCTGAATGACAATAAAGTTTTCCAAGTTCAAAGTTCCAAAGCAGAGCACCCGGAGAAAACCCACGTGGCCACAAGGAGAACGAGCAAACTCCGTACAAACAGTGCTCAAGGTCAGGATCGAACCCGGATCTCTGGCGCTGTAAGGCAGCTGCTCTACCGCTGCACCACCGTGCCGCCCTCTAACTCAAACCTGCCCAGCCAATATGCCCAAACCTATGTTACTCTCATTGCCTGCGTTTGGCCCATATCCCTCGAAACATTTCCTATCCGTGTACCTGTCCAGGTGTCTTTTAGATCCTATTATAATACCTGCTTCAACTACCTCCTCTGGGAACATCAGGTATCTAGGACAGAGTGCTGGAGTAACTCAGCGGGTCAGGCAACATCTCTGGAGAACATTCCTAACTGTCACTGTATGTCATGTGGTCACTTGCGGGTGGAGCACCAAGGCCAATTTCCTGTATGTGAATACTTGGCCAATAAACTAGCAATGTTACAAAATTTTGAGATTTAAAAAATCAAGTCTGCAATTTATCCCATCAGATAAAGCATAAAAAAAAGTTTAATTTGACACCTAATTCACTTTCATATCTTCAGTACTAAAAAAGTTATGGCAATGTTCATACTCGGAAAATAGCATCTTGTTCCCCATTGCTTTTCTATTGACTTCTATTAACTCAAAAGCTGTGATCAAGGACAGTCAAAAGCCCATAACTTTCTTTAAAATTAAGAAAACGAATGAAATTTTCAGTTATTATACATTGAAGCATTCTGAAACAAATATGAAACAATCTTACTTGGATGACCTGAAATTAAAGCATATAATTAGTTAGTTACCTAATTGTAGCTAATTACAAAATTCAATTACTAGATCTAAACATCTATCCATTTCTTAAGAAAAGGTTAACATTTTTAAATAGCCTAAGTGTCCAAATAACATTCACACAAGAATTCACAATATAACATGATTTTTAAATCTCATTGTCATTAATTTATAGGCCAAATGGAAGGAATTTGATGTTTGATTCCCGTAAATTAATGGCCATTTAAATCATCTTGCGAGTGGGATTTTGTGGAACACGATGGATTGGAACGCTGCATTTGTGGTGAATTTACTCCTGCTATTAAATTATCCAGCGCTATTTTTAATAATCTTGATAAAACGAGTCGAGCGATTTTTCCTCAGCAACTAAGCAGCCTGACAAAAATCGATTTCAACAGGCTGGAGAAAACGGCATTTTAAACCCGCCCCCCTCTTAAAGGCGCCAAAGGCGCGCACACGGCCAGTGGCAGAACTGCAGCGCCGCTGAAGGTAAGTTTTGTAACATACCTAAATAAACATATTCATTCATTCAGATGACATTTCGGGTCAATCTGATGATAAGGTCACGACCGGAAATGTCACTGCCCGTGTTCTCCAGAGATGCTATCTGATCCGCTGAATAACCCCAGCACCTATGTGTCCTTCTGTGCAAACCAGCATCAGCAGTTCCTCGTTTCAACATCGGACAACAGTGTGATCGTGAATTCAGTGATAAACTAAATAGGGTGGGAAGCCACTCTGAACTCACATTCCAGCTTCAACACCATCAATGGTCGACTCAAGAGTCTAGAGTCCCAGACAATAATAGTCTATGCAATTCAGAGATTATTGGAGGTTGTAGTGTTTAGTAGCCTGATGGCTGTGGGGAAGAAGTTGCTCCTGAACCTGGATGTTACAGTTATCAGGCTCCTGTACCTTCTTCCCGATGGCAGGGGTGAAATGAGTGCGTGGCCAGGGTGGTGTGGGTCCCTGACGATGCTGGCTGCCTTCTATGAGGCAGTGACTCCTGTGAACCCCTTTGAGAGTGAGGAGGTCAGAACCGGTGATGGACTGGACAGTGCCCACAACTTTGTGCAGTCTTCTTACCTCCTGGGCATTTAAGGTGCCGAACCTGGCCTTGATGCAAGCAGTCAATACAAGCACTCTCTGCTGTACACCCGCAGGAGGATTCCGTTCCAGGGAGGAATGTAGACACAAAGAACTGCAGACGATGGGAAACTGAAAGTGGATATCTCCAATGGCACAACTTAACTCCATCAGGCATGAAGAGATAAATGCACTGAGATTTCTATTAATTTAGCTACAATCCCTCATTACTGACATATAAACTGGTGCAACAGCAACATTAGTTAAATATTCTGAAAAGATCACTCAAGATAAGCTCTGCAGACAGGGCCTTGTTAACGGCATTATAGGCCGCCGGGCAAAGCGCTGCACTGGGGCCCTTACCTACACAACCACTCACAGGAATAAAAATGTAAATGGTCGATAAAATTAAAGCCAGTTCAAATGCTGCTGCCCCATTGTGCTGCAAAGCTGATTTTTTATGTTTCAATCTTGGAAATGAACGTTCTCGTGCACAGTTAGTCACCATCATGCATGTGAACACTCTGAGCGCAATTTCAACATTGGGAAACACAGATTTCAAGTTGTCCGAAATTATTTTGATCCTCTTCTGATACATCACATCTAGTAAGACGCACGCTTCGCTTTCGTTTCCGGTTTTTCACATCGCTATAATCTGAATCTGGACACCTACTCCTGGCTTTCAATTTGCATCCACTAAATTTGCCTCTAATTACCTGAAGACAGGTTTTCAGAGACTCAAGAAGATTCATGGCAACAAGTATGTTCACATCCTCTGACCGCAGGACCTTAGTGGCCTGTCCCACTTTGCTGTCATTTGTGCGCCATTTACGCGACCTGCTAGCGTGTGGGTAGCGTGTGGGTAGCGTGTGGGTAGCGTGTGGGTAGCGCGTGGGGAGCGTGAGACGGGCGTATGGAGTGGTTTGGAGTGGCGTGGAGGAGTATGGACTTCGCCCTGAACGAACTTTTCGCACGCCACCGGCCTGTCGCGGAACTGACGGCCAAAGTGGGACAGGCCCAAGACCCTGGCGCGACGCAACGTCTCACCTGCAACAGCAGCAGAAGCAGGCAAACGATCGCCGAGCTCGGCCTGGGGCTCACGGCCGTTGCGGATCCGGGTCCGCACCCACTCCTACTCCCAGAGCGGGGCCAAGACGATTGGAGATAGACACAAAATGCCGGAGTAACTCAGCGGGACCGGCAGCATCTCTGGAGAGAAGGAATGGGTGACGTTTCGGGTCGAGACTCTTCTTCAGCCGAAACGTCTCCCATTCCTTCTCTCCAGAGATGCTGCCGGTCCCGTTGAGTTACTCCTGCATTTTGTGTCCATCTTCAAATGACGTCCCGCGCTCCAGACGGCTGTGCGGTCGCATGATGACGCGCACGACCGTCGCTCGTCAGTCGCCTGTCGCGTAAATGACGGCCCAAGTGGGACAGGCCCTTTACTTGTTCTGTTTACTCTTTCAACAATGTCATCCCAAAGAATGGTGAGAAGGATCGTTTCCAGGTTCTCCATTTTCTCGCTCAATCCTTCTGCCTCTCGTCTGGTGTTCACTTCCTGTTCAGCATCAGCTGATACAGAATCCAGTGCATGTTTAATTTGCTGCAAACCCCCACACAGAGCACGAACAGCACCAAAATGTGACGGCCATCTCGTGCCAGACAGACGCTTGACCACAACATTCTTTCCTAAAGGAGATGCCAGAACATCCCATCGATGTGTAGAAGCAGAGAAAAAGGAACACAGACACTGAACAAAGTCAAAGAATGTGACAGTCTGTAGACAACACTCTGCCGCCTTTACACCCAATAAGTTCAGGCTGTGTCCAGCACAGGGGACATAGATGGAGAACTCATTCAGTTGATGAATCCGTGCTTGCAATCCAGTATTTATTTATTGACAGCAAGTCACGACATACCTCGATTAGCATGGGGCCCCTATGCTCGTGGGGCCCCGGGCAACTGCCCAGCGTGCCCATGCGTTCAGGCGGCCTTGGCTGCAGATATTGGAATGGGGTGCATTTGTTGTAGAGAATTGATCTGATTTTTCAAAGTAAGCAGGGTTAGTTTTAACTCCTCTGAAGGAATGGGTTTCAGAGCAGATGAAACATACATTCACAGTGATAGCACGTTGGAAACCCAACGCCAATGGTCCAATCTGCAGATTTAATCTGCGGTGTCGAAATGCTAATCATTTAGTGAGGCTGATATTAGAGGTTTAGGACTTTAGACAATAGACAATAGGTGCAGGAGTAGGCCATTCGGCCCCTCGAGACAGCACAGTCATTCAATGTGATCATGGCTGATCATCCCCGATCAGTGCCCTGTTCCTGCCTTCTCCCCATATCCCTGACTCCGCTATCTTTAAGAGCCCCATCTAGCTCTCTCTTGAAAGCATCCAGAGAACCGGCCTCCACCGCCCTCTGAGGCAGGGAAACCCACAGACTCACAACACTCTGTGAGAAAAAGTGTTTCCTCGTCTCCGTTCTAAATGGCTTACCCCTTATTCTTAAGTTAGGTACAATCCCTCATTAGCTCAGTGCAACCTTCCAGTGAAACCGAGGTCAGGGCACAATGGCTCAACTTACCAAAGAGTGAAAGGCCTGGATAGAGTGGTTGTGGAGAAGAAAGACACAGAGTGCTGGAGTAACTCAGCGGGTCAGGCAGCGTCTCTGAAGAACATGGATAGGTGACGTTTCAGGTTGAGACCTTTCCTCAGATCTGAAACATCATCTATCCAGCTTCTCCGGAGATGCTGCCCGACCCACTGAGTTCCTCCAGCACTCTGTGCCCTTTTGTACAATCAGTGGTAAGGTTCAGGAACATATACCTAATGATGATAACTTGGATGAACAAACAACTTTCATGATCGTTCCAATAAACAGGAGAACATGGAAATCATTTTTAATCAGGTCATGTGCGGATCTTGAGTAGATTTAAATTACGCGGAATGCATCAATTATTTTATTATCGACGGTAGTTGTTAATGAAACAAAACGTCTCTACTCGGACTATACGGCCAGCTGTCACGGTGCATTTCAGAAGTAATGATATCAAAGTAATTTACATTGATTAATTTAACGCACTCAAATGTCACAATTTGGTCAAGGTCCTTTGGAGCCCTGCCTGTGACATTGTCACAGCCCAGGAAGATATCATTTGATCACCAATCAAGGAAAGTCCGAGGTGTAGCGTAGACTCAAATGCTGGAGTAACCCAGCGGGGAAGGCAGCATCTCCTGCTGAGTTACTCCAGCATTCTGTGTTGATCTTTGGTGCAAAATAATGATGCTGCCTGTCCCGCTGAGTTACTCCAGCAGTTTGTGTCTATCTTCGGTGTAAACCAGCACCTGCAATTCCTTCCTACACTGAGGTGTAGGAAGCCAATTGAATCCTGGGGAAGCCAATTGCATAATATCGAATTACAGGTACGGTTTTAAGTCTCTCAATGGCTCAAGGGTTGTACATTGTCACGTATGCACTGCACGGTGAAATTCCTGTTGCATGGCTCATAGACGCACAAGTGCCATTTGGCTCCCTGCACAAATCCCCATCTCTCCGGCGTGTTGTTACAGCAGGCAGTGAAGAAAGTTAATGGCATGTTGGCCTTCGTAACAAGAGGAGTTGAGTATAGGAGAAAAGAGGTCCTTCTGCAGTTGTACAGGGCCCTAGTGACATCACACCTGGAGTGTTGTGTGCAGTTTTGGTCTCCAAATTAGAAACATAGAAACATAGAAATTAGGTGCAGGAGCAGGCCATTCAGCCCTTCGAGCCTGCACCGCCATTCAATATGATCATGGCTGATCATCCAACTCAGTATCCTGTACCTGCCTTCTCTCCATACCCCCTGAACCCTTCAGCCACAAGGGCCACATCCAACTCCCTCTTAAATATGGCCAACAAACTGGCCTCAACTACCTTCTGTGGCAGAGAATTCCACAGATTCACCACTCTCTGTGTGAAAAACGATTTTCTCATCTCGGTCCTAAAAGACATCCCCCTTATCCTTAAACTGTGATCCCTTGTCCTGGACTTCCCCAACATCGGGAACAATCTTCCTGCATCTAGCCTGTCCAACCCCTTAAGAATTTTGTAAGTCTCTATGAGATCACCCCTCAATCTTCTAAATTCCAGTGAGTACAAGCCGAGTCTATCCAGTCTTTCTTCATATGGAAGTCGTGCCATCCCAGGAATCAGGAAAATTTGAGGAAGGACATTCTTGCTATTGAGGGAGTGCAGCATAGGTTCACGAGGTTAATTCCCGGGATGGCGGGACGGTCATATGTTGATAGAATGGAGCGGCTGGGCTTGTATAATTTTATAATTTTATACGTTTCTATAAGAGGGGGGATCTTATAGAAACATATAAAATTAGAAAAGGACTGGACAAGCTAGATGCAGGAAAAATGTTCCCAATGTTGGGTGAGTCCAGAACCAGGGGCCACAGTCTTAGAATAAAGGGGAGGTCATTTAAGACTGAGCTGAAAAAAAACTTTTTTACCCAGAGAGTTGTGAATTTATGGAATTCCCTGCCACAGAGGGTAGAGGAGGCCAAATCACTGGATGGATTTAAGAGAGAGTTGGATAGAGCTCTAGGGGCTAGTGGAGTCAAGGGATATGGGGAGAAGGCAGGCATGGGTTATTGATCATATTGAATGGCGATGCTGGCTCGAAGGGCCGAATGGCCTCCTCCTGCACCTATTTTCTATGTTTCTATGTTTCTATGTATACTCTGGAATTTAGAAGGACGAGAGGGGATCTTATTGAAACATATAAGATTATTAAGGAATTGGACACGCTAGAGGCAGGAAACATGTTCCTGATGTTGGGGGAGTCCAGAACCAGGGGCCACAGTTTAAGAATTAGGGTAGGCCATTTAGAACGGAGATGGTCCTAGACTCTCCCACTAGTCAAAAAAACTTTTTCTCCCAGAGAGTTGTGAATCTGTGGAATTCTCTGAATGTTTTCAATAGAGAGTTAGATAGTGCTCTTAAAGATAGCGGAGTCAGGGGATATGGGGAGAAGGCAGGAACGGGCTACTGATTGTGGATGATCAGCCATGATCATATTGAATGGTGGTGCTGGCTCGAAGGGCCGAATGGCCTACTCCTGCACCTATTGTTTATTGCCTATTGTCTATTGTCTATTAAATTAAGACAATAATTATGAGTATAATTTGTGAGGCTGAGTGGTGCAGCGGTAGAGTTGCTGCCTTACATCACCAGAGACCCGGGTTCGATCCTGACCACGGGTGCTGTCTGTTTGAAGTTTGTATGTTCTCCCCGTGACCGCGTGGGATTTCTCCTGCAGCTCCGGTTTCCTCCCACATTCCAAAGTTGTACAGGTCTGTAGGTTAAATGGCTTCAGTAAATTGTCAACTGTCCCTAGTGTGTCGGATTGTGGTGGTGTACGGGACGGTCGCTGGTCGGTGTTGACCCAATGGGCTGAAGGGCCTGTTTCCACGCTGTATCTATAAACTAAGCTAAAAAAAAATGTATATACCTTTGAGTCTATAATATACAATATCAGCACCGGCACAGATAACAGATAGTTAACTTTTTCACCCGGGGCGGGGTGGGTGTATGGAATCAGCTGCCAGAGGAAGGAGTTGAGGTAGGTACCATAACAACATTTAAAAAACCCTTGGACAGGTACATGGATAGGAAAGGTTTAGAAGGATATGGACCAATTGCGGGCAGGTGGGACTAGTGCAGATGGGGCAAGTTGGTCGGGATGGGCAAGTTGGGCCAAAGGGCCTGTTTCCATGCTGCGTGACCTCATGATTCAGAGTGCTGGAGTAACTCGTAGGTCAGGCAGCATCTCTGTAGGAAATGGATAGGTGACGTTTCGGGTTAGGAAGCTTCTCCCAGCTACTCGCACTCCCTTCAGGCCCAGGTGCAGTCAGACCAGTTGTTGCAAGATTTATTTGACACCGATTCAGACAAGGGTTTTCCGGTTCTGTAGTTATTGGCAACAGCAACACTTCAGGATATCCTTGCTTTATTGGAGAACACGGCCACAGTGGCGCAGCGGTAGAGTTGCTGCCTTACAGCGAATGCAGCGCCGGAGACCCGGTTTGATCCTGACTACGGGCGCTGTCTGTATGGAGTTTGTACGTTCACCCTGTGACCGGCGTGGGTTTTCTCCGAGATCTTTGGTTTCCTCCCACACTCCAAACGTACAGGTTTGTAGGTTAATTGGCTTGGTAAATGTAAAAAATTGTCCCTAGTGGGTGTAGGATGGTGTTAATGTGCGGGGATCGCTGGTCGGTGCGGACCCGGTAGGCCTTAGTTGCTGCGCTGTATTTCTAAACTAAACGAAACAGAATGATTCCCAAACCAGACCAGTGAAAAGCCTGGATAGAGTGGATATGGAGAGGATGTTTCCACTAGCGGGAGAGTCTAGGACCAGTCTCCAGAGCCTCAGAATTAAAGGACATTCCTTTAAGAAGGAGATGAGGGGAAATTTTTTTAGGTGCTGAATCTGTGGAATTCATTGCCACAGAATTCTGTGGAGGCCGTCAATGGATATTTTTAAGGCCGAGATAAAAAAAGATACTTGATTAGTGCGGGTGTCAGGGATTATGGGGAGAAGGCAGGAGAATGGGGTTAAGAGGGAGAGATAGATCAGCCATGATTGGATGGCGGAGTAGGTGATGGGCCGAATGGCCTGATTCTGCTCCTATCGCTTATGAAGTTATGAACAGATACAGAGCAGTTAACAGGAAACCGGACCCCACTCGGTTAACTGGGACTTTCACAGATTACCACCTCACTGATAAATTCCACCTGACGTGTACAAGCTGACTGCAATACCGGTTGCCATGGCAACAGGAAACCGCACGCCACTGCTTTACGATACGGCCCTAAAACATAATGATTCTCCTGCAGGTACGGGCGGGCGTGCCTAGCCTCATGTATGGGTTTAAACTGCAGTTGTTTGCAGCACCAGATCAATCCAGCACTGCACAGGGACTGAAGCTGGGTTGTCAAAGCCCCTTGTAACGTGGTTATCAAACGTAGTAGCTACTAGGGTCTGAAGAAGGGTTCTCAACCCAAAACGTCACCCATTCCTTCCCTCCAGAGATGCTGCCTGTCCCGCTGAGTTATTCCAGCTTTTTGTGCCTGTATTCGGTAGCAGCTTCAAAGCCGTCTTGTTGAGACTCATTGTCTGTAACTCGTTTTCACCTAGCTCACCGCTAACAATGGCCTGTTTCCTTTATCTTCGTTATTTTTTTGCATGTCCTTCATTCATTTGTTCTACAATACATCTCTCTATATTACCATCTATATCTCTCGTTTCCCTTTCCCCTGACTCTCAATCTGAAGAAGAGTCTCGACGCGAAACGTCACCTATTTCTTTTCTCCAGAGATGCTGCCTGACCCGCTGAGTTACTCCAGCTTTTTGTGTCTATCTTCGGTTAAATCTAAAAATGTTCCCTGCTGCAGTTACACCTTGCGACTAAACATTGTGTAGGAGCCATTTATATTTAGTCTAGCTACTGTTGACATATTATATTATTTTATCTAGATATTTCTAGCAGTATTATTTTGGACACTTGGGCCCTGTCATTTGATGCATAGAGGGGCATAACATATGGGCTTAGGGACAGGGAGTGATTCAGACCAGGCACTGGAGGTGGAGGGTACACAGTTCTCACCAGATTGGGGAAGACAGAAAGATCCAGCATGTATGATAATAAGGAGAACCTGGTACGTTCATCTCTTTGTTTGTACAACTGCTTCAATAAAGAACCAACTAAACTTGAAATAACGACTGGAAGATCTGTTCTTTTTGGTCTGCGTAAGATCACTCCTATTTACCAGTGTTGTAATGACAATGGAAAAGAAGGCACTGGAAAAGTTAGAAATTGCCATTACACATTGGATGATCATTAAGCCTCAATTTTATTCTGTTAGCCACGGAATCGCTCACCTCTGTCAATGTGTTTGGCAGGGGTCCCCTATGAGGGGCAAAAGGATTGAATTGTTGCAAATCGTG